>SKCR01043598.1:0-100952 GCA_019454045.1 Zanthoxylum bungeanum
CATTCAACACAACCACGTATTCACACACATAAGCATGCAATCAATCAATCAATCAATTAATTAATCTGATAATTAAGTGATCATCCAATGTTCAAACAACGATTCGATTTTGTTCGAGTCAAACTCTTTTTTACGAATAAGTACTTAAAGTACGAATTCATGAATTAAATTAAACTACATCATTAAATCTAATTTAACATGTATTCAATTACTAATTCAATATTCAATTCTAAATTAAATATTACACTTTTATTTAAGAAACCTTTTATGATTTAAATTCCAAATTTAATCGTAACGCGTCTCAAAGACCGATTAACGTCCAACGTCAATTCAATTAAAGTCCAATGGGCTTTTAATTGATTTCTTAAGGCGTGGACTTTTGGTCAACTCGGGTCAAACCGATAACCAAAGTCTAATCCGGGATTTACCCCATAAGCCCATAAATCAATCTTGGCCCATTAGGCCCAATTGAACTTTAAAGGTTCATTAGTCGCATTTGGGCTTTATGGTTAAGGTTTTGGGCCCAATGGATCCAATCCACTTGGCCTAAACCAAACTTGATTAAATCAAGCCCAATAGGCCCAAATACAACATTAAAGTCCAATTTCCTAAATAGGCCCAATTAATTAAATATGACAAAATCCAATTTCATATTCAATTAAACTAAAGTGATTACATGATTAATCAACTAAATCAATATTTCTAAAACACCATATTAGTCCAATTAATCATGCTTAATTCATTATTACATGTCCAACATACAAATGAAAAATCAAACCCATTTACATGCTACTAAGCTCTCGGCCAAGGAGGGATTTTGTGTCCGATTCGGTTTCAATCCAATCGAACCTACAATCGACATTAAATCACCATCCAATTTGATTACATACACATCTAATGTCATAAAATCAAAAAATACCAAGACAATAAAGGGCATACACATTCGGCCAACACAAGCAATTTGGGGATTTATGTTCAATTCAAAATTCAATCTTATTGACTTCAAATTAACATCATCCAACATCATTACAACCCATCCAATGAATCAAAATGAAAAATTCCAAATTCCAAACATGCTTAAACTTTCGGCCAAGGTTAGATTTTGGGGTTTTTTGTCCAATTCAAAGTACTATCCAATTGACCTTAAATTAACATCAAACACTATGATTCCAATTCATCAAATTAATCAAAATCAAAAATTTCCAAGAACCCAAAATCATCACACATTCGGTCAACACTTCCAATTTGGGCAAAATTGATCCAATCACATTTTGTTGAAATTGATCAAATCAATCTTCAATTAAAGATCATTTAAACATGCTCAATTAATCAATTTAACCAATCATGCTCAAAATCAAAATACCAATATTAGTCTCATATTCGGCCAAGATGAAAAATTTGGGGAAAATAATTCCAAATCATTTTTCAACAAATTGGTCCAACCAAAATGAAATTAAACATGTTATAAGCATACTTAAACAACCAATTTACTCAAATCATGCTCAACAAACATTTACCCAAATTTTAAGCCCTAAAAATTCATGCTTGAACCTATAGCTCTTGATGCCATTGTTGGTTTTATTAAAGTCCCAAGATCAAACAAGCAATGAAAATCGTGCATGAATACACCAAAGAAGATAGCGGAATACTTACATTGGTTGGTTGAGTTGATTTGAAGACCATTGAAGCCAAAAAACGCACTGCCATAGACACCCACCACTGCATGCAGTCCACTGTCTTCTGTCTTCAGTATTTGAGCTGCGAAAATGAGTTCCTAGATTCGTCGGATGGATCCCGGCTCATGGGTGAACCTCCCTACCACCTTCGCAAGACTTGTAAGTGTGCTAGCACTTGAATTTTCACCATGAAAACCCACTCTAGCTTCCCTAAAACTCACGCCTGAACTGGTTCAAAACCAGTGAGCAAAGCTTCTGTTTTGCGTGAGAGAAGAGAGAATTTGAGAGAGATAAAAAGTTAACTTCTCTTTTCATTTTTGTTTCTACAAAACGTGAGTGAGAAAGAGAGAAGCAATGATGTATATCATTAACCAAAAATGAATTTTTAGATAAAAACACTTCAATAACCGTGAAAAGCATTTCCCTCCAAAAATTCATCATCATCACACATTGAAAATGGAGACAATGTATCATCCCATAAAGGTGACTAGATACATCCATCATCTATTCGTGTCAAGTGATGAGATATTGCGATGTGATTTGCGGATACCACTCGTTTCAAAATACGAATGTGTCCGTAAACACTTTCGGGCTCGGTTTTGCTAATTCCGAATTAACGCATTTCCGTCGCGACGAGAATTAATTAATTTCGCCTAGCGAAATTACTATTCAGATCGCTAACGAATTAATTCTAATTAATTCGTTCGCCCGAATTAAAATCTAATTTTAATTCCGCGTCGAAATCTAATTTCGTTTAATATCGAATATATTAATTTACCGATTAATTCCAAATTAATCGTTATCTCTCTTTAGACGATATCTTATCCTAGATAAAATATCTCTGTAATTAATCCTAGATTAATTTTCTCTCTCTTCTATATAATCCCAGATTATTCAAGAGTGCGAGTTGTGCATCATCGGTGGATTATCGGGAAGCGACCCATGAGATCTTCGGATACGTTGGCAGTAAATACGGTCGTCGGAGTATCCGAATCACGTACGTACCAAGTACTACGTTCTACCGATTTACGAGACAAGGTCGACTCCTAGCAAAGCACCAAGTCTACCCAATTCTCCAGACATATCCATTTAAGAATATCAAAGATCTGTATCAAGCGTAGTATACTAATGTATTGTATTGCGTATATCGATCCAGTATCGGACGATCACATGTTAGGCCTGGGGCTGGAAATGTGTCTGCCTCGTACGAAACATATATCGGACATCAAGCAACTAGTCTCTGTGAATCGGGCAATCCTGACCTAGTCATATTGTCCCGACGGTTGCAACCTTTTATAGAGCACTAGTTCTGTATCCTGCGCGATCATCAACTCCATATGTCTGAAGTGACACTTCCATCTTGACATCACACCCAGTACACTACGATTCCTGATAAACCCAGAAGAGGTGAACACAGAACCAGTTTAGGTCCCCCAACCACCAAAACCAAAGTTTACCGATTGTCGCAAGTACTAGCGATGCAAGTCTCAGGTTAAGATCATATACTCCTACCCTGATGCGGCCTCCCATAGACACGCAGACATACTACCAATGGGATTCCGCGGGGTCTATCCAGAGCGAAGCTGTTTTCCGTACCATCGGTGAAACACGACCTCCTATCGCACTTGCATAAGTATCCAATACTTATATATATGAGAACTATGTCGTTGTACCCTCACAACGCACACAAGTGCAATACTAGCCTATTCCGCATTATCGATGTCCAGTCTCGATAATACTACGGCTAGAAATATTTAATGATTAATCCTTCGTGGACTGATACTGTCTCATATCATCTCAATCCAGGAACTAATCATAGGGACCTCTCTTCATTTATATATCTATGGTGATCTAATCACAAATGATGAGAGTACAATTTCCTTATTACATAGTTAATTTGCTACAACAACACAATGATCTGTGCAAATAGTGACGCTATGGGTCATATTATCCAACAGAGGGCACCCTTACCATATTTAGTTTTATTAGTTCCAGACACTGCATGTCTGGCTGGACGTGAAATACGTTCAGATGGGTATGTGAAGCCCTACATCAAAAGAATGGCCAAATCTTTGGCCACATTTCTTCTTTATTGTTTCATTGTTTATTTTTATCTATTTATTAACTTTTATAGTTATTTTATTATTTCACCTTTCTTTTGTTTATGTTTGTTCATGTTGATGATTATCTGTATGTGTATGGTTATATTTTTATGTCAGTTTACATTGCATTGACGATTATGTGTGTTATTATCCCTATCGGTATATCGGATGGAAACCCAGACGTAAATCTCGTTGCTTAATCTGAATGGATGGTAGTACGATTTGTACTTGGGATACAACTCCACGTGCCACTCGGGAAATAATCATATATGCATGATTGACCCCCTTTTTTGTCTGCCATTTATCTTAATGAATCATTTTCTTTTGAACTGTTTCCTTTATGTTATGATCATTATTATTTCCATAGCCCATCATGCACGACTGTTTATTATTGATGATTTTCCTGCTTTTGGTTGTTTATTATAATTTTCATTATCGCATCTCGTATTTCTTAATTTAGTATGCTTTTGGAATAACGTTATTGTGATTATTATTTTGGTTGGGTATGTTATTACATTTTTTATTCGCTTTTATGCATGAATTGAATTAAGACTTGACTATACCATTGTGTGAACCCGTACATTATACTGGCATAAGTAAGGGACCATTCTAAACCCAACGGTTTGAGGTCTTCTCCGGTTTATTTCCCAGTTTTAAATCCTCGTACTCTCTACGGGTTGCGAGCACAACAGTGTCGTGGTCGCCGAACATCATATGCATAGCGGTAAACCCCGCTTCGCTCCTACACACCTATTGTCTTACGTATATATATTCGATCTAATTTGAATATATTAAAACTAAATCTGGTTTAGTCATATGTATATATTAGATAAAGACCCGAGGATTTACAATGTAGTGCGTAGTTATAACAGGGGTTGTAATTAACATTGGGAAGCGACAATATAGGTTGTTTATTCTTAAATAAAGTTTTGGTTAAGATTTACTAACACGGGTCGGTTGGTAAAATCCACTGAGACCAGTACATATCATAGATCGAGGCTTGGTCCAATGGTTTATCCTAGTGAGCCATCAGTCTTCGGAGACTCGTATAGAAATGTAGATGTTTATTCGATAAACACTGAACGACTCACCGAATATTTCCTAATAAATGGTATAACAACGTCAATAGGAATGTTCTCGAGTCGAGTAGCAAAGAGGTCCTTATACTTGAGATACCATGGTGGATATATGAGTTATCCTTCATACTTTGATGAAAGTCACATCAACGACCTATTTAGGTCAGACGACTACCTGTTCGTTGGGTATGTACTGATGCTCATAATATCTGGTGTGTATCAATATAGAATACATGACATGGGCATCATGCATGTGTTTACGATCCGTTAAATCCATGGCCATGGTATAATCGGGAAGCGAGTTGCGAGTATTATTTATAAATCATAAATTTATAAGTCGACTATATTATACATTAGGGATTTGACATTCTTATCTATATCCCTAGTATAATATAGATAGTCTGTGACAAATGGATTAGAAGTATGCGATGATCTCGACTTGCATAGTTCAACGAGATTATCCGTAATCGTCATAATTTACGAGTGGCTGAATTATGATATCATTTATGTATCAATATAGAATCTGTCAGTCATTTGTACGAGACATGGGTATCCTGCACGTGTTTATGATCCGTTAAATCCATGACGTGGTACATTACGGAAGTGAATTCTGAGAGTTATTTATAGATCGTAAATTTATAAGTCGACTATATTATACCTTAGGGATTTGACATTCTCATCTATATTCCTAGTATAATATGGATAGCCTGTGATGGAGGGATTAGACGTATACGATGATCTCAACTTGCATAGTCCATCGAGATTATCTATAGTCATCATAATTTATGAGTGGTTGAATTTTGAACACAGAATTGGATTCCGTGACGAATATACTTGAACTTAGAGAGTCTCACAATATGATGTGTGTTAGGATTGGTGCTCGGAGTGCCAATCCAGATCGTATTTATGTCTGATTCATAAATACGAGCAATTGTAATTTCCATAATATTACTAATTTAACGGTAGCACCCTTGTCTTTTATACGCTTATTCGATCTAATTGTGATTAGATATCTGATTACGATTATATCGAAACTGAATCTAGTTCAGTGATACGTGTATATTAGACAAAGACCCTAGGATTTACAGTATAGTATGCAGTTACAACGCAGTTTGTAATTGATATTAGGAAGCGCACTATTAGTTGTATATCTTTAAATAAAATTCATGGTCAAGATTTGCTAACACGGGTCGGTTAGTAAAATCCGCTCAGACTAGTACATGTCGTATATCGTGACTTGGTCCGATGGTTTATCCCAGTGAACCATGAGTCTCGGGAGACTCGTATAGACATGTAGGTGTTTATTTGATAAGACACTGAACGACTCACTGAAGGATTCCTAATAGATGGTACACCAACGTCAATAAGAACCTTCTCGAGTTAAGCGAGCATAGTGGTCCTTCGACTTGAGATACCACTGTGGATATATGAGCTATCCTCCAGACTTTGATGGCAGTCACGTCAATGATCTAGCCAGGATCAGACCTTCACCTGTTCGTTGGGTGTGGACTGATGCTCATGATATCCGGTGAGTATCAATATAGGATATGTCAGTCCTGTGTACATGGTATAGGCATCCAACACGTGTTTACGATCTAGTAAATCCATGGTCGTGGTATAACTTCAGAAATCAGTTCCGAGTGTTATTTAAAGATCGTAAATTGAAAGTCAACTGTATTATACCGAATGGATTTGACGTTCTCATCTATATCTCAGCTATAATACGGATGGCCTGTGACAGAGGGATTATACGTATGCAATGACCTCGGCTTGCATAGTTTAGCGAGATTATCCGTGGTCGTCATAATCCATGAGTGGGTGGATTATGGACACGAAATTAGATTTCGTGACGGATAGACCTAAACTTAGAGAGTCCCACAATATGAAGTGTACTCGTTGAGCACTTGGGAAACTTGGTATGAATAATACAGATTATTCATAATACTTCATCGGATTAAATGAGTTAATCCGGATCGTTTAATCTTTAAACGACAACACATGCATTAGGGATTTTGTCCGCTAATAATTATTGTGTATTTGTATTTGATACATAATACGATTAGATACACATTAATTATTTATCAAATGAGATTTTGACACATGCCATTAATATATGTATTTGTTATTTAATTGAAATAAAAATACATATATGTGAGTAAATTAATTGTTTAATTATTTAATAGTTAAATAATTAAATAATTCAAATTAAAGTCTTATCCATTTATTATTAATTGATTAACACATGGTGAGATTTAATTGGACCAAATGGCATGTATTAAATATACTTTATTTGTGTCCAATTTTGATTGGATATTATAAAGTATATTTAATTTATTTTTATTAAATTAATAAAGGATAAAAAAATGCACGTAATTATTGATATAGTCAGTCATCTCATCTAGTTTCTAAAAAGTGAATTTCTCCATTTGCTTTCTTTGAACAACAGCAGCCGAAACCCCTAAAAGCATATACCTTAGGCTTTGTTTGATCAAAACCAAGGCTAAAACAAAGGAAAACTCAAATAAAATGCTTGGGAAATTGAAGATTAAAGGTAATCCTAAATTTTCTTGAGCTTGAAAATTTATTTCTTATTTTCTTGAGTTATTAATATTGATTCTAGGGTTCCTTTGTTTCTTTAATTTGGGGCTTTTGGTTGTGGTGAATGGAGATGGAAGATTAAGCATGTGTGAAGTGTTTATTGGATGAAATCAATGTAATTTGTATCCAATTTGTTCAAATTGTTGTTGGACATTTGTTTTGTCATTCTAGAGTTATTGATCCACTCTAAATAGCCAAGAATTTTTATTGGATTGTTCATACGTGGTGTGACTCAATTGGTGTTGGATTAATTTGATTAATCTTGTGTAAAATTGGATTAAAGCATGAAAATTTAGGTAATTTCATTTTCTGGTCAGACCTGTTAAAACAGGAAATTATGTGATGTTTTTGATATCATGCAAATGAAATGGATGTGTTTTGGGAGTTGGCACAATTGCCGAAAAGTATTTCTGACTTGAAATAAGCGAAAACGGCCAAAAACGACATTACCGGGTGTATTTCGAGCCAATCGGGTGACGACTGTCCGAACAGTGAGTCTATCACTGTTCAGGCAGCCCATGAACTCCCCCGACACCATTGGAGTTGACCTAGGCAGTTTCCATAAGTGTCGGGTGGTCGGTTCGGTCAAAAACACGTTTTAGGCAATTTTATGGAAAAAAAGGTTTTCGTAAAAGTTTCGCGAGTTTTCAACATGTTTATGTTAATATTTGATATTAAATAAATAGGTTTAGGTTAAATATGAATAAATTATTCATATTAGATATTGAATAATTTATTCGATATTTTGAAAAAGTTTTAAAATACGATTTCGCCCGACCCGCGCTTCCGCTGCGCCCCATCGCCCAATACCCCAACAAAAATGGTATCAGAGTGGGTCTGATGCTTCATCTATTATAGTATTCATGCTTGATATATGATATATAATCCTATTTTAATGTTCGCACATGCTTGTAATCTAGATATGTTTCTTTATTTTTCAGTTTTACGTTAACGAAAATGTAATGGAAATTTAATCGTTAAATTAAGTTATATTTTCTATTGGTATAATTGAAATGTTTAGAAAATGATTTAGATTAAAATTCTGCATTAGATGTAGAATATTGCTTCCATAGGAAAATCCCCGCTTTTAAATATGGCTGTAAAGTAACGTGTATTGAATACATGTTTCTTGGTTCGTCTTGTCAGTACGGTTTATGGGTATTTTTCTATAAGTGTATCCGAGATCGTGCCAAAGCTGTGAGGGTGTAGTTATAGGATTTTTATCCTTACCAATTGTATATTGATACTGGATAAATTCAAGTGAAAGTGGAAATCATGAACGTGCCAAAGCTGTCAGGACTACACCGATAGCTTGAGTTTGTCATTGACAAGTGTAGCCTTGATACGCCTCCCTGTGAACGTGCCAAAGCTGTCACAGCGAGAAACGGTCAGGACCGAAACCAGGATTCCCTAGTGATTGATTGACAATGTGTTGTCTACCTAATTAATATACGCAGGTGAGATCGTGCCAAAGCTGTGAGTCGAAATATATTCATGGGATCCTATTCTCACTATGGAATTCGATTTAATTATTGAATTCATGTTGTCCGTTGGGGATTACGGTATTACGTAAAGTAGTGGGAGACACTACTGGGTTAAAAATCCATAACTCAGGCAGTGCGTAATATTTTGGAATTTACTACTTTTGTTTTCCTTACATTCTATATTGTTTATAAATTTATACTTCTAATCCAATGCATGTTTATTATTAAAATAGGTTTTTCGATTTTACTTATGGTTGCATTAATCTAGAATAGGTTCTAGAAAGACAGTAGACTAAGATATAGTTAGATTAGTTGAAACCATCGGGAACTGTTGTTCCGATTTTCTTGAAAATCAAGATGGTTTGTGAGTTAGTTACTAATTCAAGATTAGGTAATCTAAATAGATATATGCTTTAGGATATTAGTCTAGTTAGAACTGTTTCTTATGCAGTAAGAATTGCCACGAATCAGTTCATGTCTCAAGATTCTTAACTGACATTAAGAAAAACTCTTTAGTATTTGTTTGTCTTATAATGACGTTTCTTGGCTTTAATGACTTTTAGAAGTCACGTGTTTGACATAATTTGCTAATTGATTATTTGCAAATATTGTGAATAATTGAACGCAAATTATAAAGCTTAAGAAAATAGATACGTATGGTTATGTATAGAGAATATTGATTCTCGCAATACGACAATTGTAGGTATTGGATACTAGATCTCTCGTCTAGTTAATTAAAAAATGTTTAATAATTGTTTTGATATTTGATATCAGAATTTGTGACTATTGGATAGTTACTTTTCTGTATAAACAGTTGTTACATAATTTAAGACGACTAGTAGTGTCATTCATGAAAAGATAAACATTAAGAAAAATATTCGGTTAATAAATAACTGAGAACTGTGCTTTATGAGGTTTTATCATAACAGCATTAGATGCTTTTTCCTTATGGTAAAAGATGGTCTGATACGAGTTCACACCACATATTCTTATCCATTTAATGAATACTGTATTCAGGAAATGATTAAATCTCATTTAACCAATGATTTTCATTGGACCACAGATTTATTAAACTAATACATTTGATATGTGTAGTTTAATGAATTAGAAATTGCCTTGTATAGTTGCTTCGTAACTTAGTTAATGAATTGTCATGACTTAGTTACGTGTTTCTACTAGAGAACATGTTGAACGTCTTGAATTGTTCAAGAACTTTCAATATGTTTCTGATGAAACTCGGATATAATATTTTGAATAGTTCAAAGATATTTTATCTGTAGTGTTGAAAATTGTGTCTTTAGAAATTCATTGCGCGTTTTTGAATTGTTCGAAGATGTTTGATTTGATCAAACACATGAATTTAAGGCAATTAGTTCTATAGTTATTTAATGAATATGATTCTTAATCAGTATTAAACTTTCGTGATTCCATTGTGATGGAATTGGTCAGTGGGAGTTATCGAATCTTATATGATTTGATTCGTTGATATTGAGTATTACCGAATTGGTTTTCAATACTCTTGGGGTTATGCTCCAAAAATACTTTTTCGTCTCTTTAATTCAAGTTCCATTTGTTTCTACAGTTACATATATAATATATATAGTAGAAAATTTGAATCTTTAAAAGTTTGAGATTTGAATCTTTCTTTTATATAATAGTTATATAATTTAAAGTACTTGTACCTCGGAGGTACGGGTGATAGGTGATGAAGTTGGTACATGGAGTGCCAATCCGAATTGTACATTTTATTATTTATTAATAAAATAACTATATTTTTCATTTCATACCCTATTAATGGTATTGTCATTACGCGTATTAAATTGATGTATCGTTATGCTAAGAATGACATCGACCTTAGAATAGTTTTGACACTAGGTGTAAACTATTCTTAAAGTAAATATTCATAGTCGTTGGTTTTGGAATACGGTCGAATTCCTATAACCTATAAGACTAGCACATGTCGTATATTGGAATTGGAGTTCCAATGGTTTAACGCGATGTACCATGAGTTTTGGAAACTCGTATAGACATGTGGGTATTCGTTAGAGCAAATACTGAATGACTCACATGTGATTTCTAATAGTTGGAAGTACACACCACCGTCAATAGGAATCTCCTCGAGTCGAGTAGCATATGTAATCCTTTGACTATAGGATATCATTGATTTTGTGTGAGATCCTCCACACTTAGATGCCATGTATGTCAGAAACCTTTCATGGTCTGGCCTCTAGATGTTCGTTGGGTGTGGACCGATGCACACAGTAATCAAGTGCGAAGCAAGATAGGATCAGTCGGCCCATATGTGTACCATAATGGGTTTAGGTATCCATGTTAGTAAAGTCACGATTCTTGAATCTTTGGCCAAAGTCGATCACCTAGGGTGGATCGCATCAGTTATGAAGAATCGTGGACATGTCGACATGAAATGTGCGTCTTGGAAACTTGACGGTATATTCCATGTTTCCTAAGCACAACTCGGATAGCCTACGACAGAGGGATTGATAAACATATGTGATGACCTCGACTTGTATAGTTTAGAAAGGTCGTTCGTGTTCTTCACGAATTCGGAGGTGGCCGAATTGCGTACATATTAGCTAGGCTTATATGACGAACGTATCTGAACTTAGAGAGTCCCAATATGAAGTGTACTCGTTGAGCACTTGGATAGCTGATTATTTTTTATAAAATATAATATTCGATATTATAATTATCAACTAAGATAATCAAGTGTTATTGGATAACATTGATTATTTACTTTGACCTAATTGGATTAATTCAATAATTACACAATGGCTTAATTGTAAAATCATAATTATCTCTACCATTTGAGGATATTATGGTAATTGTAAGTATTTAATAATAGGTGGTTTTGGCTGGATTTAATTGGATTAAATCAAGGTGGCAAACATTTAACTAATCCATTTCCTAATCTTTGGCTTGATTTAATTGTATTAAATTAAAGTGGGAGACAATGGAGATTAGTCACACCTAATTATACATATTTGGACAAATTAGATTAAACCCACTTAAAAGTTGATTACAACTTTTATTAATTAAAAATTGCCTAAGTTTTTCTATAAATAGCAAGATTTAGGAAAGTTTTAATTACAAGTTCAAATACAAGCATAAGCAAATTCTTGAGAGATTAGCCTAAGTTAGAGAAGTGTTTAGAGAAGCTTGTGAGGTCTCTACAACATTTCATCTAGGAGAAATCAAGATTGGATCTTGAAGTGAAGCTTGGAAGCATGGGAAACAAGATTGGATCTTGAAGTCAAGCTTGCATACCTTGGAGGTTCTTCAATAATTTCAACAAGGAGAAGTAGATTGGATCTTGCATCAACCTTACTAGGTAATGTTTGATCTTCTCCAAAGCTATGTTTATTTATGTATTAGATGCATGATCACACAGCTTAATGTTGAATAAGGCTAATCAATTGTGTTAGGATACTTTAGAAGTATAAACACAACATGCTTGTAATTAGGTCAAAGATATTCATGTTGGACATGGCTCCCATTCTAGATTCACTTGACCACCTTTCGGTGGACTAGAATTGTTCACGGGACATTTCATAATTGGGATTCTAAAATGGTTTGTGTAATGGATTCAAAATTTACGCTAATGCGTATTTAAAATAAATTTATGTTTTTTGAAAAATATTTGATATTTTGAAAAATTAGATTTTTATTCTATAACATGTGTTTATGTTGGTTTTGAAATTAAAAATTATTTTTGGGTGTTTTTAAGTGTTTAGAGAAGACCGGAAGCAATTAGGGTAATAGACTCTAATTGCATCAGCTCACTGGAAAGTGTGTTCCAGTGAGCTGAGCAAAAGAAACCAAAAAAAAAAAATTAATAATTAAGTCCTGATTGCTACAGTGACGCGCGCACTGTAGCACGCGCGTACTCATGTACGGGCACGGTAATTTTGTTTTTGTTCGTTTTGGAGTTTCCGGACTCCGATTCAGTCCCGATTGTTTCCTATACACTCGTAATGGAATATAGTATTTCATCAAATGATTTAAAATTACACCCATACTTGATATCCATGGGTTAGACCCATTTCTGCTGCTCGGGGAACCGATCCGACCCTGGGGGTTCCACAGCTGCCCCAACAGAATGGTATCAGTAACAAAGGCTTAACCACACAACACATATTTTGAATCTATGCCATAGCAATTTTAATTTAATTATGCATAAGACATATTAGATATGTATTGCATGTTTTAAATTAAAACTTTGACCTAATTAAGTTAATGACTTGATTGTCATAAATCTCTCGTGATTAGGTGATTACTTTTAAGTAATAGTATTAATAATGTTGGAGCATTATTAGATGGTTCGTCTTGTCAATACGGAGATGAATGAGTTCTTACTACTTATATCCAATATCGTCATTAGTGTGAGGGTATAAGTGCTCGGAACTTAGGTCGCTCTGATAAAAAATTAGATGTAGCATGAGGAGTTAACGTAGTCATCCAATATCGTCATTAGTGTGAAGGTGTACATACGAAGCTCATTAGTGCACATTGACAAGTATACACCTAGAACATGTCTTAATCCAATATCGTCATTAGTGTGAGGATAAAAAACGGTTCAGGACCAAATCAGGAGTCACATGAAGTGATTGACCTTGAAGGTCTACCTAATGAGTTTACAAAGGCCAATATCATCATTAGTGTGAGGCTGGAGTAAATGTCATGGGATCCACTTCCCGCTATGAAATTTTGATATTTATATTTTTCTGTTAAGGGAGATTACGGAATTACGTAAAGTAGTGGGAGGGCACTGATAGATTTAAAATTCCATAATCAATTAGTGTTATCACTTTTGAAATGAAAATTGTTCTGCTACTACTCTAAAATATTGTCTTGTAGATGGCTGCCGCTAATCCATTGATGAAAATTTTGGATTCCAATAGGCTAAAAGGAGCCGAGAACTATTTCAAATGGGAAATGAACATACGCCTTGTCTTGGAGTATGAAAAGTTGACTTATGTCACTATGAATCCACTGTTTGTTGATATCGATCCTGACTCCACTCCAGAAGAGCGAGAAACTTTTGATAGATGGAAGGATGATAACCTTAAGGTGAAATCCTACATCTTAGGATCGATGGTTCCAGATTTGCTGAGACAGTACATTGAAGTACCGGATGCTTGGAGCATCATGCGAACACTCAAGGAGTTTTTCGACGTAAATCAAGAGATGGAACTTTATCGAAGGTCTAACGAACTGTTCCGTGTTGAACTCAAGGAGGGAGGAGCTGTCAGCACTCATGTTTTGAACATGATTGACCAAATTTGATATCTTGAACGACGGGGCATTGTGTTTGATGAAAGGCTAGGCCGTAATTTGATTCTGTCTTCTTTGCCTAGTTCTTATGCTGGTTTTGTATTGAATTTCCATATGCATTCGATGCAATCCACATACAAAGAACTTCATAACATGCTACGCACGGCGGAGCAAGATTTGAAGAAAGGAAACCCCACATTGTATCTCCATGGTGGAGCTGGCTCTTCAAAGACTTATGGGAAGTCAAAGAAAATTAAGATATGGAAGAAGAAGATATCAAAGAAAAATACCAAGAAGCGCAAAGGCGTAAAACCGAAAGTAGCTCGTGATCATTGTCTACAATGCAAGAAGTCTGGACACTGGAAGAAGGACTGTCCAGAGCTTAAAACAGGACCCTCATGTACGCTTTGTATTTTTCCAATTATTGACATCTCATTAGCCTTAGATGCAAATAGTGGATGGGTGTTAGACACTGGCAGTCCCACTCATATTTGCAATTCCCTGCAGGAAATGAGGGTTAAACGAAGGCTGAATAAAGAGGAGATCCAGCTTAGAGTTGGCAATGGCGAGACATTGGATGTCAAGGCCATAGGAACTGTTGTTCTAGATCTCCCAAATGGATGTAAATTAGATTTGCATGACTATTATTATGTTCCCTCACTTATCAGACAAATAATATCACTGCCTATATTAGATAAGAGGATATAAAATAAACATTAAGGATGAAAATTTATGTTTGTATGATAAAGAAAAATTATTGAAATGTGAATGTTCTTTATCAAACGGTCACTATGTTTTGGAAACATGTAGATATGTCTTTAATATAGAGAAAAATACATGTAGGAAGTCTGAACTAAATAATACTGAATTATGGCATATGAGATTGGGCCATATATGTGTTAGACGTCTATCCAAATTGGTGAATGATGGTTTGATTGAAAATCTTACCTTAGATCCTTATCCGATTTGTGAGTCATGTATCCAAGGAAAGATGACAGAGGCCCCATTTCAAGGTGTTGGACACCGTGCTGGAGATTTACTGGAGCTAATACACAGTGATGTGTATGGTCCATTAAATCATGTCGCTCATGATGGTTCCACATATTTTGTGACTTTCACATATGACAAGTCTAGATATGGATATGTCTATCTGATGAAACATAAGTCGGAAACATTTGACAAGTTCAAAATTTTCTGAAACGAAGTAGAAAAACAAACCAGTAAATTTATCAAATGCCTTAGATCAGATCGAGACGGTAAATACAAGAGTGAAGAATTCAAAAATTATTTAAGGGAGAATGGAATTCTCGCCCAATATAGCCCACCAGAAACACCTCAATACAATGGAGTGTCTGAGCGTAGAAATCGTACTTTATTGGATATGGTGTGATCCATGATGAGCTATACAGATCTTCCTTATTTCCTTTGGGGTTACGCTTTACAAACTGCTGCCTACATACTTAATAGGGTTCCATCAAAAGTTGTTTCTACGACCCCCTATCAGATATGGTTTGGTAGAAATCCAAGTCTTAAACATTTAAAGATTTGGGGTTGTCCTGCATACGTTAGAATTGCGCAGCGGGATAAACTAGCACCCAGGGGGTATAAATATAGGTTCTTTGGATATCCTGATAATACCATGGGATATCAATTCTACGATTCGAACAACGGAATGTATTTGTTGTTCGCTTTGCAACTTTTCCTGAAAAGCAATTTTTGAGAGAAAATGGGAATTGTAGAGAGATTAAACTTGATGAGTTTAATCCAAACATTAAGGAACCTGAGATGGAACTAGAGATCCAACTAGGTGAATGATCTACAACACAGGTTCTACGTAAGTCGAATAGAATATCAAGGCCTCCTAAGAGACTATTTTTAACATCTGATGTGAGCCTTGATGTTCTCCTCTTGAAGGAAACAGATCCGACAACGTATAAGGAAGCGATATTGGATATCGATTCAGGAAAATGGCAGGAAGCCATGAAATCCAAAATGGATTCAATGCATGCCAATCAAGTCTGGGACTTAGTTGAACTTCCTGAATGAGTTAAACCTATTGGTTGTAAATGGGTTTACAAAAGGAAGCGAGGGCTCGATGAAAATGTGGAAACCTGTAAGGCCCGACTGGTAGCGAAAGGTTACACTCAACGTCCTGAGATTGACTATGAGGAAACTTTTTCACCAGTAACCATGCTAAAATCCATTAGGATTCTTTTAGCCATTGATGCATATCACGACTATGAGATATGGCAGATGGATGTGAAAACCGCTTTCCTAAATGGATTCATTGAATAAGATATCTATATGGAACAACCAGAGGGTTTCATATCCAGCGAGACTTCAAACTTGGTTTGTAAGCTCCAAAAGTCTATTTATGGACTTAAACAGGCATCCCGAAGCTGGAATCGTCGTTTTGATGAGATAATTAGATTATCTGGATTCATAAAAAATTATGAAGAATCATGTGAAAGTTAGTGGGAGCATGATAGTTTTCCTAGTCTTCTATGTTGATGACATCCTTATCATAAGAAATGATATAGGGATGATGCAAAGTGTGAAAGCCTACATTTGCAAGAAAATCTCCATGAAAGATATGGGTAAAGCTTCCTATATACTAGGTATAAGGCTCTACCGAGATAGAGTCAGGAAACTTATAGGGTTGTCACAATCGACGTACATAGACAAAATGTTAGAAAGGTACAATTTTACCAACTACAAGGCAGCAAATGTACCTTTCCGATATGGCATACATCTTTCGAAGAAAATGGCACCTCAAACTGAGGAAGAGAGAGTTAGGATGTCTAACTTGCCATATGCTTCTTGTATTGGAAGTATAATGTATGTTATGTTATGTACTAGACCTGAAATCAGTTTCGGCATCAGTGTGACCAGCCGATATCAATCTGATCCAGGTAATGATCATTGGACAGCCGTGAAACATATCCTAAAATATCTTAAAGGCACCAAGGATAAGTTTCTGATATATGGAGAAGATGAGCTACAAGTTAAGGGTTATACAGACTCCGACTTCTAGGGAGATCCAGATGATAGAAAATCTACATCAGGATACATATTTACCCTTAACGGTGGTGCAATTAGTTGGCGTTGTTCAAAGCAAGGCTCAACAGCTGATTCCACCACCGAGGTAGAATTTATAGCGGCTTCAGAAGCTGCTAAAGAAGCTTTTTGGATTATAAATTTTATCACAGAACTTGGCGTTGTGCCTAGTATTATGGATTCGATCCCATTATACTGTGATAATAACGGAGCCATCACGCAGGCTAAGGAGTCGAGGGCGTATTCCAAGTCTAAACATTCGGAAAGGAAATACCGCGTAATTAGAGATATAATTGAACGAAAAGACATAGTGGTCTTAAAGGTTCAAGGATAAGACAACATAGCAGACCCGCTTACAAAGGCCTTTCCTCCTATGTTACTCGATAAAAATGTGGAGGAGATGGGACTACGGTACCATCCAGATTGGCACTAAGCAAGTGGGAGTTTGATGGAGTTGGTGCTTGGAGTGCCAATCCGAATTGTACATTTTATTATTTATTAATAAAATAACTATATTTTTCATTTCATACCCTATTAATGGTATTGTCATTACATATATTAAATTTATGTATCTTTATGCTAAGAATGACATAGACCTTAGATTAGTTTTGACACTAGGTGTAAACTATTCTTAAAGTAAAAATTCATAGTCGTTGGTTTTGGAATACGGTCGAATTCCTATAACTTAGAAGACTAGCACATGTCGTATATTGGAATTGGAGTTCCAATGGTTTAACGCGATGTACCATGAGTTTTGGAAACTCGTATAGACATGTGGGTATTCGTTGGAGCGAATACTAAATGACTCACAGGTGATTCCTAATAGTTGGAAGTACACAACACCATCAATAGGAATCTCCTCGAGTCGAGTAGCATATGTAATCCTTTGACTATAGGATAACATTGATTTTGTGTGAGATCCTCCACACTTAGATGCCATGTATGTCAGAAACCTTTCATGGTCTGGCCTCTAGATGTTCATTGGGTGTGGACCGATGCACACAGTAATCAAGTGCGAAGCAAGATAGGATCAGTCGGCCCGTATGTGTACCATAATGGGTTTAGGTATCCATGTTAGTAAAGTCACGATTCTTGAATCTTTGGCCAAAGTCGATCACCTAGGGTGGATCTCATCAGTTATGAAGAATCGTGGACATGTCGACATGAAATGTGCGTCATGGAAACTTGACGGTATATTCTATGTTTCCTAAGCACAGCTCGGATAGCCTACGACGAAGGGATTGATAAACATATGTGATGACCACGACTTGTATAGTTCAGAAAGGTCATTTATGTTATTCGTGAATTCGGAGGTGGCCGAATTGCGTACATATTAGCTAGGCTTATATGATGAACGTATCTGAACTTAGAGAGTCCCAATATGAAGTGTACTCGTTGAGCACTTGGGTAGCCGATTATTTTTGATAAAATATAATATTCGATATTATAATTATCAACTAAGATAATCAAGTGTTATTGGATAACATTGATTATTTACTTTGACCTAATTGGATTAATTCAATAATTACACAAGGGCTTAATTGTAAAATCATAATTATCTCTACCATTTGAGGATATTATGGTAATTGTAAGTAAGTAATAATAGGTGGTTTTGGCTTGATTTAATTGGATTAAATCAAGGTGGCAAACATTTAACTAATCCATTTCCTAATCTTTGGCTTGATTTAATTGTATTAAATTAAAGTGGGAGACAATGGAGATTAGTCACACCTAATTATACATATTTGGACAAATTAGATTAAACCCACTTAAAAGTTGATTACAACTTTTATTAATTAAAAATTGCCTAAGTTTTGCTATAAATAGCAAGCTTTAGGAATGTTTTAATTACAAGTTCAAATACAAGCATAAGCAAATTCTTGAGAGATTAGCCTAAGTTAGAGAAGTTTTTAGAGAAGCTTGTGAGGTCTCTACAACATTTCATCTAGGAGAAATCAAGATTGGATCTTGAAGTGAAGCTTGGAAGCATTGGAAACAAGATTGGATCTTGAAGTCAAGCTTGTACACCTTGGAGGTTCTTCAATAATTTCAACAAGGAGAAGTAGATTGGATCTTGCATCAAGCTTACTAGGTAATGTTTGATCTTCTCCAAAGCTATGTTTATTTGTGTATTAGATGCATGATCACATAACTTAATGTTGAATAAGGCTAATCAATTGTGTTATGATACTTTAGAAGTATAAACACAACATGATTGTAATTAGGTCAAAGATGTTCATGTTTGACATGGAACAATTAATTAGAGTTTGGAACTCTAGATTAAAGCTTAGAGCTATGGCTACCATTCTAGATTCACTTGACCACCTTTAGGTGTACTAGAATTGTTCACGGGACATTTCGTAATGTGAATTCTAAAATGGTTTGTGTAATGGATTCAAAATTTACGCTAATGCGTATTTAGAATAAATTTATGTTTTTTGAAAAATATTTGATATTTTGAAAAATTAGATTTTTATTCTATAACATGTGTTTATGTTGGTTTTGAAATTAAAAATTATTTTTGGGTGTTTTTAAGTGTTTATGGAAGACCGGAAGCAATTAGGGTAGTAGACCCTAATTGCATCTGCTCACTGGAAAGTGTGTTCCAGTGAGCTGAGCAAAAGAAAAAAAAAAATTAAGACCTGATTGCTACAGTGCCGCACGCACTGTAGCACGCGCGTACTCACGTACGGGCACAGTTATTTTGTTTTTTTTCGTTTTGGAGTTTCCGGACTCCGATTCAGTCCAGGTTTTTTCCTATACACTCATAATGGAATATAGTATTTTATAAAATGATTTAAAATTACACCCATACTTGATATCCATTGGTTAGACCCATTTCCGCTGCTCGGGGCACCGATCCGACCCTAGAGGTTCCACAACTGCCCCAACAAAATGGTATCAGTAGCAAAGGCTTAACCACACAACACATATTTTGAATCTATGCCATAACAATTTTAATTTAATTATGCATAAGACATATTAGATATGTATTGCATGTTTTAAATTAAAACTTTGACCTAATTAAGTTAATGACTTGATTGTCATAAATCTCTCGTGATTAGGTGATTACTTTTAAGTAATAGTATAAATAATGTTGGAGCATTATTGGATGGTCCGTCTTGTCAATACGGAGATGAATGAGTTCTTACTACTTATATCCAATATCGTCATTAGTGTGAGGGTATAAGTGCTCGGAACTTAGGTCGCTCCGGTAAAACATTAGATGTAGCGTGATGAATTAACGTAGTCATCTAATATCGTCATTTGTGTGAGGGTATACATACGAAGCTCATTAGTGCTCATTGACAAGTATACACCTATAACACGTCTTAATCCAAAATCGTCATTAGTGTGAGGATAAGAAACGGTTCAGGACCAAACCACGAGTCACATGAAGTGATTGACCTTGAAGGTCTACCTAATGAGTTTACAAATGCCAATATCATCATTAGCGTGAGGCTGGAGTAAATGTCTTGGGATCCACTTCCCGCTATGAAATTTTGATATTTCTATTTTTCCGTTAAGGGAGATTACATAATTACGTAAAGTAGTGGGAGTAGTGGGAGGGCACTGATAGATTTAAAATTCCATAATCAATTAGTGTTATCACTTTTGAAATGAAAATATTTTATGTTACTACTCTAAAATATTGTCTTGTAGATGGCTGCCGCTAATTCATTGATGAAACTTTTGGATTCCAATAAGCTAAAAGGAGCCGAGAACTATTTCGAATGGGAAATGAACATACGCCTTGTCTTGGAGTATGAAAAGTTGACTTATGTCACTATCAATCCACTGCCTGTTGATATCGATCCTGACTCCACTTTAGAAGAGCGAGAAACTTTTGATAGATGGAAGAATGATAACCTAAAGGTGAAATCCTACATCTTAGGATCGATGGTTCCAGATTTGCTGAGACAATACATTGAATTACCGGATGCTTGGAGCATCATGTGAACACTCAAGGAGTTGTTCGACGTAAATCAAGAGATGGAACTTTATCGAAGTTCTAAGGAACTGTTCCGTGTTGAACTCAAGGAGGGAGGAGCTGTCAGCACTCAAGTTTTGAACATGATTGACCAAATTCGATATCTTGAACGACAGGGCATTGTGTTTGATGAAAGGCTAGGCCGTAATTTGATTCTGTCTTCTTTGTCTGGTTCTTATGCTGGTTTTGTATTGAATTTCCATATGCATTCGATGCAATCCACATACGAATAACTTCATAACATGCTATGCACGGCGGAGCAAGATTTGAAGAAATGCAACCCCACATTGTATCTCCATGGTAGAGCTGGCTCTTCAAAGACTTCTGGGAAGTCAAAGAAAATTAAGATGGGGAAGAAGAAGATATCAAAGAAAAACTCCAAGAAGCGCAAAGGCGCAAAACCGAAAGTAGCTCGTGATCAATATCTACAATGCAAGAAGTCTGGACACTGGAAGGATGACTGTCTAGAGCTTAAAACAGGACCCTCAGGTACGCTTTGTATTTTTCCAATTATTGACATCTCATTAGCCTTAGATGCAAATAGTGGATGGGTTTTAGACACTGGCAGTCCCACTCATATTTGCAATTCCCTGTAGGAAATGAGGGTTAAACGAAGGCAGAATAAATGGGATATCTAGCTTAGAGTTGGCAATGGCGAGATATTGGATGTCAAGGCCATAGGAACTGTTGTTCTAGATCTCCCAAATGGATGTAAATTAGATTTACATGACTGTTATTATGTTCCCTCACTTATCAGACAAATAATATCACTGCCTATATTAGATAAAGAGGGATATAAAATAAACTTTATAGATGAAACTTTATGTCGTATATCGTGAGACCAGTACATGTCGTATATCGTGACTTGGTCCGATGGTTTATCCCAGTGAACCATGAGTCTCGGGAGACTCGTATAGACATATAGGTGTTTATTTGATAAGACATTGAACGACTCACTGAAAGTTTCCTAATAGATGGTACACCAACGTTAATATGAACCTTCTCGAGTTGAGCGAGCATAGTGGTCCTTCGACTTGAGATACCACCGTGGATATATGAGTTATCCTCCAGAATTTGAATGCAGTCGCGTCAACGATCTAGCCATGATCAGACCTCTACCTGTTCGTTAGGTGTGGACTGATGCTCATGATATCCAGTGCGTATCAAGATAGGATCCGTCAGTCCTGTGTACATGGCATAGGCATCCAGCACGTGTTTACGATCTAGTAAATCCATGGCCATGGTATAACTTTTGAAATCAGTTCTGAGTGTTATTTAGAGATCGTAAATTGAAAGTCGACTGTATTATACCGAATGGATTTGATGTTCTCATCTATATCCCAGGTATATTACGGATGGCCTGTGATGGATGGATTATACGTATGCAATGACCTCGGCTTGCATAGTTTAACGAGATTATTCGTGGTCGTCATAATCCATGAGTGGGTGGATTCTGGACACGAAATTGGATTTCGTGACTGATATACCTAAACTTAGAGAGTTCCACAATATGAAGTGTACTCGTTGAGCACTTGGGAAACTCGGTATGAATAATACATATTATTCATAATACTTCATCAGATTAAATGAGTTAATCTAGATCGTTTAATCGTTAAACGACAACACATGCATTAGGGGATTTTGTCCGCTAATAATTATTGTGTATTTGTATTTGATACATAATACGATTAGATACACATTAATTATTTGTCAAATGAGATTTTGACACATGCCATTAATATATGTATTTGTTATTTAATGGAAATAAAAATACATATATGTAAGTAAATTAATTGTTTAATTATTTAATAGTTAAATAATTAAATAATTCAAATTAAAGTCTTATCCATTTATTATTAATTGAATAACACATGGTGAGATTTAATTGGACCAAATGGTATGTATTAAATACATTTTATTTGTGTCCAATTTTGATTGGATATTATAAAGTATATTTAATATATTTTGATTAAATTAATAAAGGACAAAAAATGCACGTAATCATTGATATAGTCGGTCATCTCCTCTGGTTTTTAAAAAGTGAATTTCTGTTAGTGTCCTACAAATGCCACAAGATCACTAAGATGATTTGTGTGTGAATAAATCAAAGAGAGTTGTGGAAATACTCACATTGACCGGATGAGTTTCTAGACTTTTTCTTTGTATTTGGGAAGCTCCAAACTTTCTTTGTTGTTCCAAACTCATGGGTGAGTTTCCCTATCACATTCTTGTGACTCTTAATGTGCTAGCAATAACAAAAATTGAAAGAAAATTTTCCCTCCAAGAGAAGTAAGGTTTCGTCCAAACAAGGAAGAGGAGAAGAGAAAGTGTTTTTGATATTTTTGATTTCCAAAATCTAATACAAAAATCAACCACCAAAAATTATGTATATTCCTTTTTTCTAAAAAGAAAAACAAAAGGCAAAGTGTGTTGGACAAAAAAGCTTTAAAAGCTCCCAACCACTTACATCACTCAAGTGACTTGTTGATGTAAGTTGGTGGGTCCCACACTTAAATTCAAAATTCAAGTTGGGTTGCTCAACACACTCCGGGCTCAGGTTCGTTTAATCCGATTAAACAAATTTTTCATCGCTACGTAATAAATCCAATTTAATTAAATAATAATGCCTAGCGAAATTATTACGGAAGTCGCTTACGAATTAATTCCAAATTAATTTGTTCGCTTGAATTAAAATCCAGTTTTAATTCCATATTGAAATCCAATTTAAATTAATATATCTAATATATTATTTTAGCCCAATTAAATAAATTAAATAGAAAAATCTAATTTAAATATTAAATTTATTTTGCCGATTAATTCCAAATTAATCGCGTTCTCTCTTCTTGATGAATTAATCCCAGATTAATTCTTACCGCAATTAATCACAGATTAATTTTCTCTCTCATAATTAATCCCAGATTAATTTTGTTCGAGTCAAATGTCATCGGTGAATCTTTGGGAAGCGACCCAAAAGATTCTTGGATATGTTGGCAGTAAATACGATTCTCGGACTATCCGACATGTGCGTACCGTGTACCACGTTCTCACCGATTTACAAGATATAGTTGGCTTCTAGCAAAACATTGTGCCTACCCAATTCTCCAGAAATATATTCAACATGGAATATATAATCTTTATCAGGCGTAGTATACAATGTATTGCGTATTGCGATCTAGTATCGGATGTCACATGCTAGGCCCAGGGCTTGAATTGTGTTTGCCCTGTTCGAAGCACATATCGGATCACTAGCAACTAGTCTCTATAATCGGATAATCATGACCTAGTCATACTATCGCGATAGCTGCAGTATTTAAGAGTACCAGTTATGTATCCTACGTGATCATCATCTCCATATGACTGAAGTGATACTTCCATCTTGACATCACACCTAATACACTACGATTCTCAGTATACACAGAAGAGGTGTACACAGAACCTGTTAAAGCTCCTGACGATCAAAACCAAAGTATACTGATTGTCGCAAGTATTAGAGATGCATGTCTCAGGTTAAGACCATATACACCTACCCTGATTCGGATTCCCATAGACACATAGTCATACTAGCAATGGGATTCCGATGGGTCTATCCAGAGCGAAGCTGTTCCCGATCCAACGGCTAACAGAACCTCATATCACACTTGCATAAGTATCTTATACTTAAATATATGAGAACTATGCCGTTAAGCTTTCATAACGCGCACAAGTGCAATACTAGCCTATTACACATTATCGATGTCTAGTCTCGATAATACTACGACTAGGGATATTTAATGATTAAACCTTTTGCGGATTAATATTGTCTCATATCTTATTAATCTGGTACTAATCATAGGGACATTTATTATTTATATATCCAAGTAATCCAATTATAAAATGATAAAAGAGCAATTTCCTTTATCACACAGTTAATTTGTATAAAGAACACCATGTCTTTTACAAATAATGATGCAATGGGTCATAATTGTCCAACAATCTCCCATTTGGCCTATAGCCAATCACTCAAGTATCCAATACTTGAACTATGTACGGGTCGCTCATGTTTATGCTGAGATATAGCTTTCGTCAGCAGATCTGCAAGGTTATCATCTAAAACGAGTTTTCGATCTACACATCGCCACGATATGTGATCTCTCGAATCAGATGAAACCATTGAAGTACATATTTGGATCATTGATGAGACCGTAATTCCTTAGCTTGTGCTGTAGCCCAGCTCAGCTACTAATAGAACTATTCCTAATCCAATTAGGGATTTAATAGATCCAAAATGCTTCTTTTGCTGCCTCAGCCGTAGCAATGTATTCTGCCTTTTATTGAATGGGCAACAATATCTTGCTTGGAAGTCTTCCAGCTCACTGTTCTGTTGTTCAAACAAAATAAGTACCCTTAATGCGACTTACAGTCATCTTTTCGGTTTGGAAACTTGCAACGGTGAACCCAGTCACCTCAAGTTCTCCATCTCCATAGACTAAAAAAGCATCATTAGTTCATCTAAGATACTTAAGGATGTTTTTAACCATAATCCAGTGACCATCACCTGGATCGGCCTGATAGCGACTGCACATGCTCAAAGCATATGAGACATCAGGTCGCGTACATATCATGGCATACATGATCGATCCGACTGCAGAAGCGAATAGGCTTTACGTCCTCTTGTGCATCAACCAGTGTCCAAACTTGGTTGGTATACATGGAATCCATTTTGGACTTCATGGTATCTTGCAATAAAGCGGAGTCGATACCTTATATCGCTTCCTCATACGTAGCCGACTCATTATCCTCAATAAGATTGATATATACATTAGGTGAGATCAGAAACCCATACCTCTCAGGTTGTTTTTTGACTCTCTCCGATCTACGCGGTTCTTGTGTATTAGAAGATTATGGTACACTCTCATCCTTGATGAACTGTTCGTGTTCCGTTTGGGAGTCGGTACCAGGAATAGTATCACTACAATTTTCATCGAGTTCTACTTTCCTCCCACTTACCACTGCATTTAGGAATTCATTTTCAAGGAAAACCGCATGGAGAGCAACAAATACCTTGTTCTCTTATAAGTTGTAGAAGTAATATCCTTTGGTTTCCCTAGGATGACCAATTACAAATAGGCACTTACCCAATTTGTGTTCTAGTTTGGTACCATCCAAACGTTCAATTATATGCCCAGGATCCCCAAATCTTTGGGAATGAGAAACCCAATTTCTTTCCTGTCCATATTTCATATGGAGTCTGTTCAACAGACTTTGACGGAACCTTATTCAAAATAAGTATTGTATTGTTCAATGCATATCTCCAGAAGGAAATTGGTAGCTCTGTGCGACCCATCATAGACCTTACTATGTCCAAAAAAGTTTGGTTTCTTCGTTCGGACACACCGTTTAACTGAGGTGTTCCGGGAGGAGTCCACTGTGAAAGAATACCATACTCTTTCAAGTAATCGAGAAACTTATTGCTCAAGTATTCTCCACCACGGTGCTACCGTAATGTTTTAATACTTTTTCCGGTCTATTTTTCTACTTCGTGTTGAAACTCTTTGAATTTATCAAATGGTTCCAACTTGTGTTTCATAAGACACACATAACCATAACGCGATGCAACATCCATACAGGTTACGAAGTATTGATATCCACCTTCAGCCTGGCTAGACATGGGCCCACATACGTCTTTATGAATGAGGGCTAACAACTCGATGGCACATACACATTTACCGTTAAAAGGCGTTTTAGGCACTTTACCTAATAAACAAGATTCGCAAACGTCATATGAACTAGGATCAAATCCGTCCAAGTATCCATTCTTCCAAAGTGTGGATATACGAGTCTTATTAATGTGTCCCAGACAATAATGTCACAAATAAGTCTCATATGATTTACTCAGTTTGAGCCTTTTGTTTATCATGTTATATGTTTGAGATTCATTTATATTTGAAATATAAATATTGTTATTCACATCTAATGTGTATATCTCAATATCATCTTTATAAACAAAACACCCAGTGTTCTGGAACATAAAGGTATACCCGCAATGGGTTGAACTAGATATAAAGATAATGTTTCTAGTCAAACTAGGTACATTATAACAGTTTCCTAATTTAAGTACATGCCCAAATGGCAGTTCCAAAACTTAGGTTCCCAGAGCCAAAACAACGACTATCGTCTCGTTTCTGACTTGCAGGTTGATCTCATCTGAAGCCAGTCTCCTGCTAGTTAGCAGATCCTACACATCAGTACATATGTATGTACCACATCCAGTATCAAAAATCCAATTTTTAAAACCAGTAGTGGACACGTTTATTACAATAACAAACATATCTGAAGTCGGAGCCTTGCCCGCCTTCACTTCCTTTATGTTTGCCTTGTCCATACGGTAGTCAAGCTTCCAGTGACCCCGTTTGCAACAGTTTAGGCAGGCATTTTGGGATATGTCTTTTGTCTTCCCAGAAGACTGTGACGATTTTGCCTTTGCCCATTTTCTTCACACCCCCAGAAGCCTTTGGCCAAGTCTTGGCCTTCTGGGATGTAGAAGTAAGATGCGCCTTGCGCTTCTTGCCCTTTTGGAAGCTCTGGCTCTGCCTCATTGAGCATAGCCATTAACTCTCCAAGAGTTTTCTCTTGGTTCATGATGAACCCACCCCGGTATTCGGGTAGAGACTGTAAGATCACATCTATGGAAGTCTCGGCCTCGTAGGTAATGCCCAGCTAACCTAGATGTTCGATGTCAGTAATAATCTGCGACACCTAGTGCTCGGTAGATATACCCTCTGACATACGCGAGCGAAAGAGCTTCTTTTGTCATTCGTACTTCAAAGATATAAGGTTAGATCTATGAAGATCCTTTAATTTCAACATCATGGTATAAGGATCCAATCCTTTGTTCTGATGAAGAAATTGAGGAGTCATTGCGGAAAGCATGATGGATTATGCATTAAAGTTATCATCACGATGAGTCTTCCAAAGTTCATGCTCTACTATTTGCTCAACTCCAGGCTCAAGCCCCGAGAGGTTTCTCTATCCAATAAAGTAACTTCTCAGCTCCTATGACTATAATGAGATTCATTTCCCAATCTGGAAAATTTACACCGTTAAAGACATTTTCACCCAGGATTATGTCCCTTAACGCTAGTCTTTCCAGCCATCTCGATTGCAATAGTCCAATTATCCAATCAACAATTTTGGGTACACTCAAAATGTAATGGTTACTATAGTCCAACTATATAACCAACTACAAGTGGAGTAATGTGAAAACAGTCCAACTGTTCAATGAAAGCAATAAAAAGATAACTAATATATATTTATAACAATGATAAATAAAATAAAAGAGCGCGTATTGGCAAGTATTTAAACGAAATTGCAAATTTAATAATAGCCTCGCACTATTTTTCGACGAGCCTCTAACCCTCTATGGAGTACTCGGGAAAACTAGTTTCCTAGTGGGCTACGATCTTGTTAAATAACATACAACCTTGACTTTGGCCAACAAGTTGTATGAAACTTAACTAGGTAGATCTCTAAGATCAATTGGATCCCATCCAATTCCTAGATCCAGTAGGTGTACCTCCAAGTCCGAGATATATATCTAATATATATTTCCTAACCTTTTCCTCTGAATCAACTAAGCATTGGCTTTGGCTCAACAAACTTAATGATTCCAGTTAAGCGTGACCCATTGACAGTGGGAAAGCTTCGTAATCCACGTCGATGTACAGAAGTGACCTTGACTTTGGCCAACAAATCACAACTGCCCAAGACATGCAATATGTAACAAAGCTTTCGTGGTTCAAACACATCCGCGATGGACATTGATCTTGACTTTGGCCAACAAAACAATGCCAATCTTGGATCTCTAAAGAGAACCACTCAATGGAAGGAAAACGCTTAATATTTAATAAGGGTTTTTCACGTAAATTGGCAACCAATTTATTATCTTTGATTAGGTCTCATCATACACCATTAAACATGCATTCTAAAAGCATAATAAGGCGCAAATAAATTTAATAATGATATGCGGATGGATATATAACAAATTTGTTCCTAGAACAAATCTCTCAATTTCCTCTCTCCGCTAGCACTATTCATACTTCTACCCAATAACATAATATATTAAAGAAACCTCATTTACATTGAGAGGAATTGGTGAGAAGAGAAATACAAAGAGTAAAGAGATAATAGGCTGGACACGCAGGTCCAATTTAATAAATTCTAAATTTATTACAACAATTTCCAAAACTGCCCTCACCCTTCTAATATCCATCTGTTATACATTATTCATACAAATACATCCAAGTATTCACACAAAGCATTTATTGAATCAATCTAATCCAATTAATTAATCTTTGAATTAATGACCATCCAATGTTCAAACAACGATTTGATTTGCTCGAGTCCAACTCGTTTAAGAATAAATACTCAAAGTACGTATTCTTGAATTATATGGAACTATAATTTTAAATTCAATTTAAATTGTATATAATACTAATTCTTATTTAATTCCAAATTAAATAATTACACTTTTAATAGTGCCTTTTAGACTTGGATTCCAAATCCAATCTTAATGGGTCTCAAAGGCCCAATTAGTATCCAATACTATTCAATTAAAGTCCAATAGGCTTTTAATTAATTCTTTAGGCGTGGGCTTTGGCCATTATGGATCAAACCCAATATGCCAAGGCCCAATTAGGAATCACCCTATGCCAAAAATAAATTTAGGCCCATTAGTCCCAATTAAATTTTTAAAGGCCCAATGTCATATTTTGGACTTTATGGAAATTTTTTTAGGCCCAATTGGATCCAACCAATAGTCCTAAACCAAACATGGCTCAACCAAGCTCATTAAGCCCAATTACAACAAATTAAATTAACACATTATTACAAATTACATATTAATTTAATTAAAGTGCAATTAACATAATCAATCAACTAATCTAATGTTTCCAAAACACTAATTAAATCAATTAATCATGCTTATTAATTCCAATTCATGTCCAACTCAAATTGAAGCAAAATCAATCCATTAAACATGTTTAGGCTCACGGTTTTGGCAAGGAAATTATCATGCAATTTGATTTTAATCCAATTAAATCAACATCTAACATACATTGCATGCCAACAACACATCCAATTGTCTAATTTTCAAAAAATCACCATGAGTCCTATCTATGGTGCATTCGGCCATGTGGTATATTTTGGGGAAAATTAATCCAATCAATTTATCTCAATTCCAATGATGTACAAATCCAATTCATCATCATACTAACATAACCAAACAATCAATTTAGGCACTTTCAAACTCCAAGCAAAAATCCCAAATTAAAGTCCATAAACCCTAGAATTCAAATCAAGCTTAGGATGGCTCTGATACCATTGTTAGTGTCCTACACATGCCACAAGATCACTAAGATGATTTGTGTTTGAATAAATCAAAGAGAGTTGCGGAAATACTCACATTGACTGTATGAGTTTCAAGACTTTTTCTTTGTATTTCGGAAGCTCGAAGCTTTCTTTGTTGTTCCAAACTATGGGTGAGTTTCTCTATCACCTTCTTGTGACTCTTAATGTGCTAGCAAGAACAAAAATTGAAAGAAAATTTTCCCCCAAGAGAAGCAAGGTTTCGACCAAACAAGGAAGAGGAGAAGAGAGAGTGTTTTTGATATTTTTTATTTCCAAAATCTAATACCAAAATCAACCACCAAAAATTGTGTATATCCTTTTTTTTAAAAAAGAAAAACAAAAGGCAAAGTGTGTTGGACAAGAAAGCTTTAAAAGCTCCCAACCACTTCTATCACTCAAGTGACTTGTTGATGTAAGTTAGTGGGTCCCACACTTAAATTCAAAATTCAAGTTGGGTTGCTCAACACACTACGGGCTCGGGTTCATTTAATCTGATTAAACGAATTTTCCATCGCTACGTAATTAAATCCAATTTAATTAAATAATAATGCCTAGCAAAATTATTACGGAAGTCGCTTACGAATTAATTCCAAATTAATTTGTTCGCTTGAATTAAAATCCAATTTTAATTCCATATTGAAATCCAATTTCAATTAATATATCTGATATATTATTTTAGCCCAATTAAACAAATTAAATAGAAAAATCTAATTTAACTATCAAATTTATTTTGCCGATAAATTCCAAATTAATCGCGTTCTCTCTTCTTGACGAATTAATCCCAGATTAATTCTTACCGTAATTAATCCAAGATTAATTTTCTCTCTCATAATTAATCTCAGATTAATTCTATTCGAGTCAAATGTCATCAGTGAATCTTTGGGAAGCGACCCAAGAGATTCCTGGATATGTTGGCAGTAAATACGGTTATCGGACTATCCGACACTTGCGTACCGCGTACCATGTTCTCATCGATTTACCAGACATGGATGGCTTCTAGAAAAACACCGTGCCTACCCAATTCTCCAGAAATATATTCAATATGGAATATATAATCTTTATCAGGCGTAGTATATAATGTATTTCGTATTGCGATCCAGTATCAGATGTCACATGCTAGGCCTAGGGCTGGAATTATGTCTGCCCCTTACGAAGCACATATCGGATCACTAGCACCTAGTCTTTATAATCGGATAATCATGACCTAGTCATACTATCCTACGTGATCATCATCTCCATATGACTGAAGTGATACTTCCATTTTGACATCACACCCAATACACTACGATTCTCAGTATACCCAGAAGAGGCGTACACAGAACCTGTTAAAGCTCCGGATGACCAAAACCAAAGTATACTGATTGTCGCAAGTATTAGCGATGCAAATCTCAGGTTAAGACCATATACACCTACCCTGATTCGGATTCCCATAGACACATAGTCATACTACCAATGGGATTCCGAGGGGTCTATCCAGAGCGAAGCTGTTCCCGATCCAACGGCTGACAGAACCTCCTATCACACTTGCATAAGTATCTTATACTTAAATTTATGAGAACTATGTCGTTAAGCTTTCATAACGCGCACAAGTGCAATACTAGCCTATTACGCATTATCGATGTCCAGTCTCGATAATATTACGACTATGGATATTTAATGATTAAACCTTTCGTGGATTAATATTGTCTCATATCTTATTAATCTGGTACTAATCATAGGGACTTTTATCATTTATATATCCAAGTAATCCAATTACAAAATGATAAAAGAGCAATTTCCTTTGTCACATAGTTAATTTGTACAAAAAACACCATGTCTTTTACAAATAGTGATGATATGGGTCATAATTGTCCAACAATTTTTCCATTTGCTTTCTTTGAATAACAGCAGCTGAAACCCCTAAAAGCATATACCTTAGGCTTTTTTTGATCAAAACCAAGGAGAAAACAAAGGAAAACTCAAAGAAAATGCTTGGGAAATTGAATATTAAAGGTAATCCTAAATTTTCTTGAGCTTGAAAATTTGTTTCTTGTTTTCTTGAGTTATTAATATGATTCTATGGTTCCTTTGTTTCTTTAATTTGGGGCTTTTGGTTGTGGTGAATGGAGATGAAAGATTAAGCATGTGTGAAGTGTTTATTGGATGAAATTAATGTAATTTGTATCCAATTTGTTCATATTATTGTTGGAAAATTTTGTTGCCATTCAAGAGTTATTGATCCACTCTAAATAGCCTAGAATTGTTCTTAGGTTGTTCATATGTGGTGAGACTCAATTGGTGTTGGATTAATTTGATTAATCTTGTGTAAAATTGGATTAAAGCATGATAATTTAGGTAATTTCATTTTTCTGGTCAGACCGGTTAAAACTGGAAATTATGTGATGTTTTTGATGTCATAGGAATTTAATGGATGTGTTTTGGGAGTTGGCACAATTGCCGAAAAGTGTTTCCGACTTGAAATAAGTGAAAACCGCCATAAACGGCGTTACCGGGTGGATTTGGAGCCAACCGGGTGACGGCTGTCCAAATAGTGAGTCTGTCACTGTTCGGGCAGCCCATGAACTGCCCCAACACCATTGGAGTTGACCTGGGAAGTTTCCATAAGTTTCGGGTGGTCGGTTCGGTTAAAAATACGTTTTAGGCAATTTTATGAAAAAACGGTTTTCGTAAAAGTTTATCGAGTTTTCAACATGTTTACATTAATATTTGATATTAAATAAATAGGTTTAGGTGAAATATGAATAAATTATTCATATTAGATATTGAATAATTTATTTGGTATTTTGAAAAAATTTTAAAATACGATTTCGCCCGACCCGCGCATCCGCTGCGCCCCATTGCCCAATACCCCAACAATGTGTACTTGTTGAGTACTTGGGCAACTTATTATGAATATACTGATTATACTAATTATTATTAATATTTTATCAGGTTAAATTAGTTAATTCGAATCACTTAATTGGTAAATAAATTTACACATGTCAGGGTATTTTTTGTCGTTTTAATGTGTATTTATATTTGATACATAATTAGATTAGATAAATATTAATTGATAAATTATTTATTGACACATGTAAAGTAAATAATAAGAGTCAATATTAGTGTAAAATTTGACTTTTATTATTTGGCTTACATGGATAAAGTGATTTTAATTATTTAAAGTATATATTAATGTAATATGTGTTATATTAAATGCCATGTGTCATTGTCATTTACCAAAATTTTTAGATAATTAAAATTATTTTTGTGAATGACCAACACCCCCCCATTTAATGCCACTAAAAAAATATAAAGTCAAAGTGTTTCTCTTTCTCTAGAAGTGGTGTGGATGAAAATGAACCCCATTTTTGGAGCTTCAAAATGTGTTTTAAAGATTGAGAGAAAATGATGAGTCAAGAACAAAATGTGAAGAATTTTTGAAGATTAAAAGGTAATCGCTAACATTCTTAACTTAGAAAATATTTCTATTATTATTCTTGAGCATCTAGAAATATTTTAGGGTTTCTTTTGGTCTATAATTTTGGGGATTTTTAATTTCGATGATGGATTGGATGGCTTTGAGCATATGTAAATATTCTTTGAACTAAGTTAATGTAATTTATGTTCAATTTATTATTGGACAACTTAGTTTCCATTCTAGAGTGTAATGACTACTCTTATTATGTCTAGAATTGTTCTAGAGTTTTTTTGGTTGGGACTTTGAACGGGTATTAGATTAATGGGAATAATCTTGTGAAAATTGGATTTAAAGCATTCACTAAAGACTGTTTTGTATTCTGTTTCAGATCTGGAAATTATGAATTTTTGGTGATGAAAATATTTCATTTGGATGTGTTGGATTTGTATTGGGAGTTAGGATAATTTTCACAAATTGTTTCAGAGTGAAAATAAGCGAAAATGGTGAAAATTGGTGTTATCGGGTGAGTTTAGAGCTTACAGGGTAACGGCTACCAAAACAGTGAATTGGTCACTGTTTAGGCAGTTCATGAACTGCCCAAATACTATTAGGGCTACTCTGGGCAGCCTTGTGTGGTCTCGGTTGGTTGGTTTGGATAAAAATGTGTTTTTATGCTATTTTAAGGAAAATCATTTTCGAAAAAGTTTCCTAATGTTTTCATTATTAATTAAGTCGTTATTTGATATCGAATAATATGTTTAGATGGAATATGAATAAATTATAGATATCTGATATCTGATAATTTATTCGGTAAGTTTAAAAATTTTAAATTTACGATTTCGCTCGAACTATGCTTTCGCAGCATATAACCCATATAGTTTTGTGAAAGAGATAAGGTACACTTCAGTTACGACATGTGAAAGCCTAAATGTATTTTGGCTTCCACAGGTAGATATAGCTTGTAAGTAACTAGACTAAGCTGCTGCGTGATCTCATCAGGCCTATAAAAATGGGGGCTAAGCTTCTCATTTGGCTGTCTAGCCATGGACTTCAAACAGTAGGGCTGGATCTTCAAATATACCATGTCTCTGTACGAAATAACTTTCCTTAGCGCAGCGGAAGTTGCTAATGTGGGCACCGACTCCGGTATGGATCTTTAAAATTTTTCTTTGCCTTTTTCTTTTCATTTTAGCTAAAATCCTCCAACACTTGAAGAATGGATTTTGCTCCTATGATGTAGATGAGTTTCCTATGATGTCCAATACATATATCAACCACCCGATCTTTCGAACTATGACTCGAAACCAACCAACCGCAGTGTGGGCTTCACTCACAAAAATCAACTCTAAACTTCTTAGAAAAGTATAAAATCAAACTCTAAACAATTTAGAGAATGAAGTTGTCACAAGATTTATTTTGGCTTTCAGAAATATTAAGTGAAGAAGATGAAGTATTTATTTCACTATTGTATTTCTTTCACTTCTCAACACTTGAGAAAAAGAATTTTCTTTCAACTATTGAAATAAAAATTCTGGATTTTTATTTCTCTCTACCTCTCTCAAACTTGTGTGAAAGCTTGAATTCTCTAAAAATGATCACTCAACCATTGAGTGGAGATGGTAGAGATTATATTCTCTTCCAAAACCAATTATTCTTATCACAAATCTTTCACATGCCATTGAAAGTTAATGGCGAACACAAAGGAGTGGAGTGCCATCTAAAGACATATGAAATGGACAAATAAAAGCAATTAGGTCATACCTAATCTTAGAAATAAATTATTGGAGAGCATGACAAGTCATTAGGTTTTGTCTCTAAGATAATTTAAAAATCATTATCTTAATAATGATGTCATAAGCTTAATTGTGATGTAATTATCTAATAATTATTACTAACTTGATTATCTTATAATCATGATTTAATTATCTCATAATCAAAGAATTAAAAAAAAAATTAAGTTAAACTAATTTAACATAGTTTGCATCTGTGACATAATATATTATCAATCTTATTAATAATATATAAATATAATAAGAGAATATTATTAGACAATCTAATTATATTAGGTTTGCTACATTTAATCGAGCTGGCACGGGGACCAAATGGACCTACGGTTCCGAGCTCCAATAATCCCGAAATATTAATTAAACTTTTTTAATCAAATATTACGAATTATTAATTTCGCGTTATTCCACTAAAGACTCGAAGTTGAACTCTCGTTACCGTAGATGGAAAATAAGTTGAACAACTTCGGTGTCCATCGATATAGTCACTACATATGGATATAGCCCTTCATGAATATCTCATAAATAAAGCTGGATCATAATTCCGTTAAACCCCTCTAAATATTTTGTCTCTTAAGCACCATTGATTCTATAATGAACAATTAATTCATAATAATTATGAATATAAAATTTTCTATTCGTAATTAGAAAAATTGGGCGCTCAAATTGTTCAAGTCCTGAATCAATTCTTAAAAGAGATGTTCTTCTACTTCTCGAAGAATGAGTGAATTCCATATCTATGTAAAACGTTCTCAGCTACACACCAAACCATATCCCCAAAATATGTAGTTATTCGCCAGGAATTCTACACCAACCTCACCATAGTAAATCAAAGGACTGCCATGCAGAAGTTCATAGTACACTCATAATTAATATTGAATCCATATATGACCATCTAGTATATAAAATGAATTTCTTCGTGTTGGTCTCTAAGATCATCCCAAGAACATTTCAAGCATGATAAAAGTGTGAATACTAAAAGGAAGTATAGCGGAATTATACTGACAAAGAACGGTTATAGGATGTGTTGATAACAAAAACTTTGCTCCTTTTGAAATTATTCCAAGCTTTCTTTGAATGATGAATCAAGCTCCAAGCTTTGATCTTTGATTCCAAGCTCAATGGAAAAGTTTCCCTAACACCTTTGTATGATTCCTTGATGTACTAGCAATGGAGATTTTGCAACAAAATCCCCTAGTATTTCCTTCCTAGTTCTCGGCAATTGAGAGCTTTTGGAGAGGGAGAGAATGGCGTCAGAGAGAATAAAAAGAGTGATGATTTGTTGACTTGTTCATTGATTTCCAAAATAAAAAAAAAATGATATACCAAATATTTGGTAATAAATCATTCACTTTCAACTTGAGTGTAAAACACGCCATCAACCACCCACCAAATTCCATCACCAAAAAATTGATCAAAGTGACTAGGTGATGTGACTTGTGATGTGACTTGTGGGCCCCACTTGATTTAAAATCCGAGTGGGCCCGCAAACACATCCCGGGCTTGGGTTCGTTAATTCTGAATTAATGAATTTTCAGTTGCGACGTAATTAAATCAAATTTAATTAAATAATTATGCCTAGCAAAATTACTATTAAAGTCGCTCGCGAATTAATTCTAAATTAATTCGTTCGCCCGAATTACAATCTAATTTTAATTCCGTTATGAAATCTAATTTCATTTAATATATTGAATATATTATTTAATCGATTAATTCCAAATTAATCGTTCTCTCTCTTCTAGTTGAATTTTATCCCAGATAAATTTTTGCCGTAATTAATACCAGATTAATTTTCTCTCTCTTATAATTAATCCCAGATTAATTCTATGCAAGTCATACGTCATCGGTGAATCTTCGGGAAGCGACCAATGAGATCCCTGGATATGCTGGCAGTAAATCTGGTCGTCGGACTATCCGAACACGTGCGTACCTCGTACCACGTTCCTACCAATTTACTAGACATAGTTGGCTTCTAGCAAAGCGCCGTGCCTACCCAATTCTCCAGAAATATTCTTTAAGGAATATATAATCTATAAAATGCGTAGTATATGTAGTATTGCGTATTTCGATCCAGTATCTGATGTCACATGCAATGCCTGGGGCTGGAATAGTGTTTGCCCCGTATGAAGCATATATCGGATCACAAGCAACTAGTCTCTATAATCGGATAATCATGACCTTGTCATATTATCCTGATAGTTACAATATAATAGAGAACAGATTATGTATCCCTGCGTGATCATCATCTCCATATGACTGAAGTGATACTTCCATCTTGACATCACATCTAAAACACTACGATTCTCAATAAATCCAGAAGAGGCGTACACAGAACTTGTTAAAGTCCCGGACGACCAAAATCAAAGCGTATTGATTGTCGCAAGCACTAGCGATGCAAGTCTCAGGTTAAGACCAAACACCTACCTACCCTGAAGCGGATTGCCATAGACACATAGTCATACTACCAATGGGATTCCACGGGGTCTATCCAGAGCGAAGCTGTTTTCGTACCATCGGTAAACACAACCTCTTATCACACTTGCATAAGTATCCAATACTTAAATATATGAGAACTATGTTGTTACGCTTCTATAACACGCACAAGTGCAATACTAGTCTATTCTGCATTATCGATGTCCAGTCTCGATAAAACTACGAATATGGATATTTAATGATTAAACCTTTGTGGATTGAGATTTTCTCATATCTTATAATCCGGAACAAATCATAAGGACTTTTATCATTTATATAGATACAAGTAATCTAATTACAAAATGATAAAATGCAATTTCTATTGTCACATAGTTAATTTGTACAAAAACCACAATGTCTTTTACAAATAGTGACACTATGGGTCATAATTGTCCAACAATCTTCCACTTGGACTATAGCCAGTCACTCAAGCATCTAACATCTGAACTATGTACATGTCGCTCAAACTTTTGTTGAGGAATAACTTTCGTCAGCGGATCTGCAATGTTGTCCTCTGATGCGACCTTCTCGATCTTCACATCGCCACGATGTATGATCTCACGAATCAGATGGAAACGTTGAAGAACATGTTTAGATCGTTGATGAGACTGTGGTTCCTTAGCCTGCGCTATAGCCCCGTTATTATCACAATACAATGGAACGGGCCCAGCTGATAACAGAACTACTCCTAATCCAATTAGGAATTTACGGATCCAAACTGCCTCTTTTTCTGCTTCAGCTGCATCAATATATTCCACTTTGTTGTTGAATCGGCAACATTCTCTTGCTTGGAAGATTTCCAGCTTACTGCTCCGTTGTTCAAACAAAATATATACCCGGATTACGACTTACAGTCGTCTTTATCGGTTTGGAAACTTGCATCGGTAAACCCAGTTACCTCAAGTTCTCCATCTCCATAGATTAAGAAAGCATCATTAGTTCGTCTAAGATACTTAAGGATATTCTTAACCGCCATCCAGTGACCATCACCTGGATCGGCCTGATAGCGACTACACATGCTCAAAGAATACGAGACATCAGGTCGCGTACATATCATGGCATACATGATCGATCCGACTGCCGAGGCGAATGGGATCCGACTCATGTTGTCTCTCTCATCTTGAGTTTTAGGACATATGTCCTTAGATAGAGTGACACCATGTGACACTGGCAACAGTCCCCTCTTAGACTGTTCCATGTTGAATCTCTTCAACACTTTGTCAATGTACGTGCTATGGGAGAGTCCAAACAGCTTTCTAGATCTATCCCGGTAGATCTTTATTCCTAGAATAAAGGGCTGCTTCTCCCAGATCCTTCATGGAGAATTTTAAAGAAAGCCAAGTTTTCACCGATTGTAGCATGGGAATGTCATTGCCAATAAGCAATACATCATCGACATAAAGGACATTGAATGTCAGTGCGCTCCCACTAACCTTCTTATATACACAAGGATCATCCTCGTTTTGAACGAAATCATATTCTTTTATGATCTCATCAAAACGTTGGTTCCAAGAACGCAATGCTTGCTTCAATCCATAAATGGATCAATTTAACTTGCAAACCTTGTCTGCATGTTTAGGTACGACAAAACCATCAGGCTGTTGCATATTAACATCCTCCAAAAGGTTTCTGTTAAGGAAAGCGGTTTTGACGTCCATCTACCATATTTCATAATCGAAATATGCAGCAATAGCAAGTAAAATCTGAATGGATTTAATCATGGCAACATGTGAAAAAGTTTCGTCGTAATCGACACTATGTCGTTGACGATACCCATTCGCTACAAGCCTAGCTTCGTACATTTATATGTTGCCATCCATGTCAATCTTCTTCTTGAAGACCCAATTGCAACAAATAGGCTTTACGCATTCGGCTGCATCAACCAGTGTCCAAACTTGGTTGGTGTACATGGAATCCATTTCGGATATCATGGCTTCTTGCCATAAAGTGGAATCGATACCTTGTATCGCTTCCTCATACGTAGCCGGCTCGTCTTCCTCAATAAGATTAATATCTAAAATGAGGTGAGATCAGAAACCCATACCTCTCAGGTTGTTTTCTGACTCTCTCTGACCTATGCGGTTCTTGTGTATTCGAAGATTGTGGTACAGTCTCATCCCTAATGAACTGTTCATGTTCTGTTAAGGATTTTGTGCCAGGAACTGTATCACTCGATTTTCATCGAGTTCTACTTTCCTCCCACTAACCACTGCATTTAGGAATACCTTCTTAAGGAAAACCGCATGTAGAGTAATAAATACTTTGTTCTCTTGTGGGTGATAGAAGTAATATCCTTTGGTTTCCCTATGATATCCTACAAATAGGCATTTATCCGATTTGGGTTCTAGTTTGGTACCTTCCAAACGTTTGACTTATGCCCTGCAACCCCAAATCTTCAGGAATGAGAAACCCGGTTTCTTTCCTATCCATATTTCATACGGAGTCTGTTGAACAGACTTTGACGGAACCTTTTTCAAAATAAATATTGTATTGTTCAATGCATATCCCCAGAAGGAAATATATAGCTCTCTGTGCGACTCATCATCGACATTACAATGTCTAACAAAGTTAGGTTTCTCTATTCGGACACACCGTTTAATTGCGGTGTTCCGGAGGAGTCCACTGTGAAAGAATACCATACTCTTTCAAGTAATCAAGAAACTCATTGCTCAAGTATTCTCCACCACGGTCCGACCGTAATGTTTTAATACTTTTGCCGGTCCGTTTTTCAACTTCGTGTCGAAACTCTTTGAATTTCTCAAAGGTTGATGACTTGTGTCTCATAAGATACACATAACCATAACGTGATGCATCATCTGTAAAGTTACAAGTATTCATATCCACCTCTAGCCTGGCTAGACATGGCCCACAAACGTCACTATGAACAAGGGCTAACAGTTCGGTGTCACGTACACATTTACCGCTAAAAGGTGTTTTAGGCATTTTGCCTAATAAACAAGATTCGCAGACGTCATATGATTTTGGATCAAATCCGTCCAAGTACCCACTCTTCGAAAGTGTGGATATGCGAGTCTTGTTAATGTGTCTTAGACGATAATGCCACATATAAGTTTCATCTTTGTTACATAATTTAAGCATTTTGTTTGTCACATTATATGTTTGAGATTGATTTATATTCAAAATATAAAGATCGTTATTCACATCAGCACTGCATATCTCCATATCATTTTTATACATAAAACACCCAGTGTTTCTAAAAACAAAAGTATAGCCACATTGGGCCAATAAAGATACAGATATAATATCCTAGTCAAACTAGGTACATAATAACAGTCTGAAAGATTAAGTACATGCCCCGAGGGCAGTTCCAAAATATAAGTCCCAAGGCCCGCCAAACAGCGACTCGAGTCCCATTTCCAACGCGGAGGTCAATCTCTCCTGAGGCCAGTCTCCTGCTAATCCGCAGATCCTGCACATCAGTATATATATGAGTACCACAACTTGAATCAAAAATCCAATTTTTAAAACTAGAAGTAGACATGTTTATTTCTATAAAAATATACCTGAAGCCGGTGTCTTGCCCGCTTTGATTTCTTTTATGTGCGCCTTGTACTCACGACAGTCACGCTTCCAGTGACCCCGTTTTCCACACTGCAGGCATACATCTTGGGATTTATCATTAGCCTTCCCAGAAGACTTTGACGATTTGGCATTGCCCTTCTTCTTCTTCTTCTTCTTTACACCTCCAGTCGCCTTGGGCCAAGCCCTCGGAGACTGAGATGTTGAAGCAAAGTGCGCCTCGCATTTTTTTTCCTTCAACAGCTCTTTTTTTGCTTCACACATCATTGCCATCAGCTCTCCAAGAGTATGGTCTTGGTTCATCATATTGTAGTTCATGATGAACCCGCTCCAACTATCAAAAAGAAACTGCAAGATCAAATCTATAGAAATCTCAGCCTTAAAGGTTATGCCTAGTTGACCAAGCTGTTCAATGTCAGCAATCATCTGTGACATATGGTGCTCAACAGACGTACCCTCAGACATTCATGAGCGAAAGAGATTTTTCTGTAATTCATACTTCTGCGATCTAAGGTTAGATCGATGAAGGTCCTTCAATTTTGCCATCATAGCGAGGGAATTCAATCCATTGTTTTGGTGACGAAATTGAGGGGGATCGCAGTGAGCATGACGGACTGCAGTAGTTGAGTTGTCATCGCTATGAGTCTTCCAAAACTCAAGCTCAAGCGGCTGCTCATTCCGGGCTTAGGCCCGAGGGTTCTCTCTATCGTATAGAGCATCCTCTCAGCCCCCAGGACAATCCTGAGGTTCATATCCCAATCAGGAAAGGTCGCGCCATTAAAGACATTTTCGCCAATGATAATGTCTCTAACCCCGATCTTTCCAGTCATCTTAATTGCAATAGTCAAACTATTCAATTAACGATATTTGGGTACAGTCCACGGTTACAAAAAAAATAATAGAATATTAGTCCAAATAATAAATAAAATTGAGAAATAATTTGAAAGCGCGTAATGCCAAGTATTTGAACGAAATTGCAAATTCAATACTGGCCTCCATTATTTTTCGGCAAGCCTCTAACCCTCTGTGAGTACTCGGGAAACCTAGTTTCCTAGTGGGCTAGGATCCGTTAAAAACACGAACCTTGACTTTGGCCAACAAGTTGTATGATATTTAACCAGTTAGATCTCTAAGATCAATTGGATCTCATCCAATTCCTAGATCTGGTAGGTGGACCTCCAAGCTGTATAATTTATATGCCAATATATCCAATATATTTTCCTAACCTTTTTCCTCTGAATCAACTAAGCCTTTGCTTTGGCTCAACAAGCTTAATGATTCCAGTTAAGCGGGACCCATTGACCTTGGAAAGCTTCGTAATCGATGTCGATGAACAAGAAGTGATCTTGACTTTGGTCAACAAAACACAACTTGGGCAAGACATACGATATGGAACAAAGCCTTCATAATTCAAACACATCCGCGATGGAAGAAGGTCTTGACTTTGGCCAACAAACCAGTGTCAATCTTGGATCTTGAGAATGAATCATTCAATGGAAGGAAAATATTTAATATTTGTTGAGGGTTTTTCGCGTAATTGGCAACCAATTAATTATCTTTGATTAGGTCTCATCATACAACCCTTAAGCATGCATTCTAAAAGCATAATAAGGCGCGGTAAATAAATTAATAATGATATGCGGATGGATATCTCACAAATTATTCCTAGAACAAATCACTCTATTTCCTCTCCCCGGCTAGCACTATTCTAACTTCTACCCAATTACATAATACAATAAAGAACCTCATTACATTGAGGGGAATTGGTGAGAATAGAATAAAATTACAAGAATCGAGAGATAAAGGCTGGACACGCAGGTCCAATTTAATAAATTCTAAATTTATTACAACAATTTCCAAAATTGGCCCTCACCCATCTAATATCATGTGATATACATTATTCATACAATACATCCATGTATTCACACAAAGCATGTTATTCAATCAATCTAATCCAATTAATTAATCTTTGAATAAAGTGATCATCCAATGTTCAAACAACGATTTGATTTGCGCGAGTCCAACTCGTTTAAGAATAAGTACTCAAAGTTGAATTCTTGAATTATATCGAACTATAATTTTAAATCTGATTTAATTTGTATTCAATACTAATTCTTTATTTAATTCCAAATTAAATAATTACACTTTTAATGTGCCTTTAAGACTTAGATTCTAAATCTAATCTTAATGGGTCTCAAAGACCAATTAAGATCCAATTTCAATTTAATTAAAGTCCAATGGGCTTTCAATTAATTTATTAAGGCATGGACTTTGGCAACCAAAGCCAAATAAGGAATCACCCTTTGCCACAAAATTAATTTTGGTCCATTAGGCCCAATTAATTATTTAAAGGCCCATTTATTATATTTGGACTTAATGGAATGGTTTTAGGCCCAATTTGGATCTAATCAATTGTCCTAAACCAACTTGGCCCAACCAAGCCCATTAGGCCCAAATACAACAATTTTAGCCCAATTTCAAATTAAGCCCATTAATTAAATTCTAACATTCCAAATTCACAATTTAATTAATTAAAGTGTATTGGCACTAATTAATTATTTAAATTAACATTTCCAAATTAATTTAATCAATTAATCATGCTTTATTATATTCAACACATGTCCAACATTTTGAAACAAAATCAATTCATTAACATGCTCATTTGGTCACGGCAATGGAGGGATTTTTATCCGATTTTGATTTCAATCAAATTAAATCACAAATCAATATATCCATCATTTTAACACATCCAATGGTCCAAAAATCAAAATCACCATGACTTTAGGATTCATCACCATTCGGCCAAGCCTAAGAATTTCAGGAAAATTAATCCAATTAATTTTTATCAAATTGATCATGCATAACACTTAGTTATCATATATAAGCATACTCAAACAAACAATTTGATCAAAACATGCTTAAATCAAAAATATCCAAATTCAAGTAATAAACCATAAGTTCATTTCATGCTCAAAATTAGCTCTGATACCATTGTTGGTCTCTAAGATCATCCCAAGATATTTCAAGCACGATAAAAGTGTGAATACTAAAAGGAAGTATAGCGGAATTATACTTACAAAGAACGGTTATAGGATGTGTTGATAACAAAAACTTTGCTCCTTTTGAAATTGTTCCAAGCTTTCTTTGAATGATGAATCAAGCTCCAAGCTTTGATCTTTGATTCCAAGCTCAATGGGAAAATTTTCCTAACACCTTTGTATGATTCCTTGATGTGCTAGCAATGGAGATTTTGCAACAAAATCCCCTAGTATTTCCTTCCTAGTTCTCGGCAATTGAGAGCTTTTGGAGAGGGAGAGAATGGCGTGAAGAGAGAATAAGAGTGATGATTTGTTGACTTGTTTATTGATTTCCAAAATAAAAAATAATGATATACAAAATATTGGTAATAAGTCATTCACTTTCAACTTGAGTAAAACAAGCCATCAACCACCCACCAAATTCCATCAGCAAAAAGGATCAAAGTGACTAGGTGATGACACTTGTGATGTGACTTGTAGGCCCCAATTGATTCAAAATCCGAGTGGGCTCCGAAAACACATCCCGGGCTTGGGTTCGTTAATTCTGAATTAATGAATTTTCCGTTGCGACGTATTAAATCAAATTTAATTAAATAATTATGCCTAGCAAAATTACTATTAAAGTCGCTCGCGAATTAATTCTAAATTAATTCATTCGCCAGAATTAAAATGTAATTTTAATTCTGTTATGAAATCTAATTTCGTTTAATATATCGAATATATTATTTAATTGATTAATTCCAAATTAATCATTCTCTCTCTTCTAGTTGAATTTTAGCTCAGATAAATTCTTGCCGTAATTAATCCATATTAATTTTCTCTCTTATAATTAATCCCAGATTAATTCTGTGCGAGTCATACGTCATCGGTGAATCTTCGGGAAGCGACCCATGAAATCCCTGGATATGTTGGCAGTAAATCCGGTCGTCAGACTATCCGAACACGTGCGTACCTCGTACCACGTTCTTACCGATTAACGAGACATAGTTGGCTTCTAGCAAAGCACCGTGCCTACCCAATTCTCCAAAAATATTCTTTAAGGAATATATAATCTATAACAGGCATAGTATACGTAGTATTGTGTATTGTGATCTAGTATCTGATGTCACATGCAATGCCTGAGGCTGGAATAGTGTATGCCCCGTACGAAGCATAAATCGGATCACAAGTAACTAATCTCAATAATCGGATAATCATGACCTTGTCATATTATCATGATAGTTGCAACAAAATAGAGAACCGGTTATGTATCCCTGCGTGATCATCATCTCCATATGACTGAAGTGATACTTCTTTCTTGACATCACATCCAATACACTATGATTCTCAATAAACCCAGAAGAGGCGTACACAGAACCTGTTAAAGTCTCGGACGACCAAAACCAAAGCGTATTGATTGTCGCAAGCACTAGCGATGCAAGTCTCAGGTTAAGACCAAATACACCTACTCTAAATCGGATTCCCATAGACACATAGTCATACTACCAATGGGATTCCGCGAGGTCTATCCAGAGCGAAGCTGTTTCCGTACCATCGGTAAACACAACCTCCTATCGCACTTTCATAAATATCCAATACTTAAATATATGAGAACTATGATGTTACGCTTTCATAACACGCACAAGTGCAATACTAGTCTATTATGCATTATCAATGTCCAGTCTCGATAATACTATGACTATGGATATTTAATGATTAAACCTTTGTGGATTGATATTGTCTCATATCTTATAATCCGGAACTAATCATAAAGACTTTTATCATTTATATATATACAAGTAATATAATTACAAAATGATAAAATACAATCATATAGGTTAGACAAATGTCAGCAAACCCTTCCAAAACTATTTGCATTTCTGTTGGAATTTCTTTGGTCTGCAAACCTTCTTCACCATACGGATTAGTAATTTCATGGAGTAGTTTTCCGTTAGTTACAAAACCCTCATCCTCTTTTGAAGTATATGCACAATATTTTTTGGAAGATCCATGACTCTTCTTAGCATAGGGTCCCTCTACAGTATCATCTGCCATCTCTCTTTCCCAAGGTCTTAGTTAGATATTTGTAATTTTAAAAAAAAACTCCCAATTTCTCTAGCCATGTCACCCCTAGTACTATATCGGCACAACCAGCTTCAAAACGGAGAAAGTCTTCCTTAAATGAATAACCAAGCAGTTTAATTTTTACAAGTCTACAAATGCCATTTTCCTGCTAGTTTACAGCCATCCCCCAATTCGACTCCAAACCTCATAAAGTAATCAACCACTAGCTGCAATTCTTTCGCTAAAGCTCTTCAGAAACGAATTAGAAGCTTCCCCATCAATAAGTACCACTACAACCATTCCTGAATCTTACCTCGGACCCTCATTGTTTTACCTGCGGGAGAAAATCCAATTAGTGACTTGAAAGAAACAGCTATTGTTGATTCCACGACCCTTCTTTTTTCTCCTGAACATTGAGGTTCTATGCGTCACCGAAAATTCCGTCAATTGCTTGCTCGCGGCTTGCTCCCCAAGGACTAGTTCCATTTGTGAACAATTCCCCACACCCTATTGATCCCTTGGTTCATCCCTTGTTGGTGATTCCTCCACCCATAACTCATCCACAATATAAACCTTTAGAGAATGATTTCCACAAACATGTCCTGGAACATACCTTTCTCGGCAATGGAAACACAAGTTGTTCATACGATAGTAGTTTTCCTCTTCTTCGGACAATGGACGAAATGACACAGGTCATGGGTTGCTTGACCCATAACTTGCGCCCCGGCCCACCAAACTTGCCGGTGTTAATCTGGTCGGTGAGAAGAATCCATGGTGACTGGTTGATCTGTTTAGACCCCTTGTTGCCACTAGTTTTGTTGAAACTTGATTCCCTGAGGCTGATCCATTTCAGTTATGAATTCGACCTCATTACCACTATTTAAAGAATTTAACCCATTCCTTATATTAAGACCCCCTGACCCGTGAACCCAGATCCACCCCTACAACCCGAACCGACCTATCCAGATCCTTCATACCCGATACTTGAACCGACCCACCCAGATCTGTATCTGCCACCACTTCTTCAGGTGGGCTCCTTCTTTTTCATTAAGGCTCTAAAATACAAATCCATTTTTCTTCTAAGTCCAGCGCCAAGCTCATCACTGCCTTCAACCAATAGACTTTCCACAGCCACATCTCCACATATAGTTCTCTCTTTAACCCTTAAGTAAAGAAATCAACCAAGAGGTCTTCCTCTACTTCAAGCATGGTTCCCGATGCCAATTCGAAAGCTTCAATGAATTCAGATATTAATCCTTCTTGCTTTAATCCTATGAGAGCCGGATATCCTTTTGGACCTGCGGTGATACGGAAGTTCTCCAACAACTCTTTTTTTAATCCCCATCAAGACCTCATGGGCTATCTCACGGTGGTGTATTGGTACCAATTCAGTGTTGTTTTTTTAAAATAAGCTGATGATAGCCTAACCTTATCATCATCTCTGATTTCACCCCATATAAACAACTACTCCACTTTGTAAATCCAACTTGAGGGTCCATACCATTAAATATGGGTAAATTGATTCGCTGTGGTTTAGCATGAATACCCTGCGATCGTGGATCATCTCCCTCCTAATTTCCAATCTCTATGTACACTGTGGGTATTTCTTCCCCGGGTTTTTGAGACTTTTCTTTTGAGTCCTTCTCTGGTTCCCTTTTCTTCCCTCATCCGGTTCCCTTTTCATCTCAGTCATCATCTCTACCAAAGCATCCAATCTTACTCATCTCGTCTATAGTTCCCTCTAGTTTCTCCATCTTGTTTTCCATTCTTTCCTTTTCACACGGAATAATCATTTGTTGTCCACAGTCCCATGAAGGTTCGCTCTGATATCACTGATGCAGCTAGAATGAATTTCTAAGTCATATGAAATCAATCACTAGGAAACTTCTCCTACATCACGTCCTCTCCAACGAAACAGTGAATAACACTATAAATGTCATAATTTGCTTGTAATTGAATGTAATGGAGAATGCAAAAATTATGAGGGAATAATTTGATTGTACTAGAAATTCTTTCATTTGTATTAATAAAAGTCCTTCAATGTCATCTTATATATGTTCAAACCAAAATCCTTATAATACAATTACTCTAAATGGAAAATCAACAAAATCAAGAAGAAATAAAGAAACAAAAAAGCAAAATAAACAGACTCCGACATCAATTTTCTCCAGGAAAAAGTCAAGAACCCAGTATAACTAAACAACCCATGCTCTCTGCCTCCTATCTCTCATGCCCTAGCCCCCCTCTCTCCCATAAAATTCCATTTTCTTTTCTCATCTCACCTCTGTTGCCAATCCCACTTATTTTCTTGTTGTTTGTTGAGTCCCCCCATTGGTCCCCCCTCTCTTTCACTCATTAGTCCATTTGTCACTATGACCGTTTGCTGAGCTGTTCCTGTTGTTGCTGGGCCCTTATTCCTTCTATAATATGTTCATAGCCCATGGGCTTCATTAGATTTCAAAAAAAATCACCATAAGGGTCAATTTAACTTCAAGCTTTTTGTAGAAGCGAAGCGGGGTTTACCGCTATGCTTATGATGCTCGGTGACCATGACACTATTGGGCTTGCAGCCCGTAGAGAGTACGGAGTAGCCCGCGGGGGACTAAATCGGAGAATAAAGGATTCGCCACCCAATGAGTTATCACACCCTCACAAGGGAAGACCTTAAATCATTGGGTTCGGAATGGTCCCTTACTTATGCCAGTATAATGGACGGGTTCACACAATGGTATAGCCAAGTCTTATGCATTTCATGCAAGATAATTCAAATAAACACAAATTTGCACACCTATAAATATTAATAGAAATAACATAGGTCCAAAAGCATATTAAATTAAGAAATACGAGATGCGATAATAAAAATTATAATAAAAAGCAGGTAAAACATCAATAAATAAATAGAAAACAAAAAAGGGTTAATCTGTTGGACAATTATGACCCATAGCGTCACTGTTTGTACAGATCATGGTGTTGTTGCAGAAATTAACTATGTGATAAAGGAGATTGCTCTCTTATCATTTGTGATTAGATCACCAAGATGTATAAATGATAGGAGGTCCCTATGATTTGTTCCTGGATTGAGAATGATATGAGACAGTATCAGTCCACGAAGGATAAATCATTAAATATCCCTAGTCAGAGTATTATCGAGATTAGACATTGATAAATACGTAAAAGACTAGTATTACACTTGTGCACGTTTGTGAGGGCACAACGACATAGTTCTCATATATTTGGGTATATGATACTCATACAAGTGTAATAGGAGGTTGTGTTTTACCGATGGTACGGGAAACAGCTTCGCTCTGGATAGACCCCCTCGAAATTCCATTGCTAGTATGACTATGTGTCTATGGAAGTCCGAAATCAGGGTAGGTGTATTTGGTCTTAACCTAAGACTTGCACCGCTAATACTTGCGAAAATCAATATACTTTGGTTGTGGTCATCCAGGGCTTTAACCGGTTCTGTGTACGCCTCTGCTGGGTATATTGAGAATCGTAGTGTGTTGGGTGTGATGTCAAGATGGAAGTGTCACTCCAGTCATATGGAGTTGATGATCGCGTAGGGATACAGAACTGGTTCTCTAAAAAGGTTGCAACCGTCGGGATAATATGACTTGGTCATGATTATCCGATAATAAAGAGGCTAGTTGCTCATAATCCGATATATGCTTCGTACGGGGCAGACACTGTACCAGCCCCAGGCCTTGCATGTGATCATCCGATACTGGATCGAAATATGCAATACTACGTATACTATGCATGATATAGATCCTTATATTCCTGTTAGGATATTTTTGGAGAATTAGGTAGGCATGGCGCTTTGCTAGAAGCCAGCCTTGTCTTGTAAATCGGTACAAACGTAATACTAGGTACTTACGTGTTCGGATAGTCCGATGACCGAATTTACTGACAACATATCTGGGGATCTCATGGGTCGCTTCCCGAAGATTCACCGATGACGTATGACTCACACTTTTAAATAATCCGGGATTAATAAGATGAGAGAGAAAATTAATCTGGGATTAATTGCGGAGATATTTTATCTGGGATAAAATATCAATTAAAGAGAGAGAGTGATTATTTTGGAATTAATCGATAAATTAATATATTTGATATATTAAACGAAATTGGATTTCGACGCGGAATTAAAATTAGATTTTAATTCGGGCGAACGAGTTAATTTAGAATTAATTCGTTAGCTATGTGAATAGTAATTATGCTTGGCATGATTATTTAATTAAATTAGATTTAATAACGACGCAACGGAAAATTCGTTAATTTGGAATTAGCGAACCCGAGCCCGTGATTATTTGCGAGCGCAATCGCATTTCGAATTCGAGTGCGGCACGCAAGTCAAATCAAGCGTCAAATCGCTAGTCGCATCTAGCGTCACATCATTCGTCAATCAAGTAATAGATGTATTTCACTTTGAGTGATTGACGTCAGTCACTATTCACTGATTGATGGGAAGTGATGTGTGTAGTTGATGGAAAGCATTTATGGCTTGTTTTTTGGAAAAAGTATTAATTGACTTTTTTGAAAATCAATTGTGTATTAGATACACAAATCCTTACCAACCAAAAATCTCATCTCTCCTCTCTTTTCTCTCTTCTCAAACACGCCCAAGGGGCTGTGTTCTTCACTGGTTTTCTGCCTAAATACCGAGAGCCATAGGGAAGCAAAGTGTTTGATTTTTGTGGCAAAAATCAAGAGAGCTAGCACTCCGAGAGACATGCGAAGGTGATAGGGAAGTCCACCCATGAGCCGAGAATCATTTGACGAAGCTTGGAGCTTGGATTCTTGAAGATTGATGGCCGAAAATGGAGCCCAATAGCAGCTCACTGCCGTGAGCAGTAAGGAGGAAGAAAATATTTTTTATTCGTCACCGCGTTGCTCAACCGATCGATGTGAGTATTCCGCAACTCCCTCGTATGTATTCACATGTATTTCTTACTTTGTAATCGATCCTTGGGGCCGTAGAAACTCCAACAATGGTATCAGAGCGAGGTTGAAATGCATGAAATTGATTAGGGCTTAAAATTGGGTAAAATGTTTTTGAGCATGATTTGAATAAATTGGATGTTTGAGTATGCTTAAAAGATGTTTTATTGAGGATTGATTAGATCAATTTGAGGAAATTGTGTTTGGAACAAATTTCCCCAATTTTCCTTGCTTGGCCGAATGTTATGCCCCAATTTGTCTTGGTGATTTTTTGATTTTAATCATTGGATGAGTTGGAATCATGTTGGGTATGTTGATTTATGTCGATTGTGGATTTAATTGGATTGAAACCGAATCAGATATAAATATCCCCAAATTGCCGAGAATAATATAAGCATGATTGGGTTTGATTTTTTGATAAAATGTGTTGGACATGTTTTGTTATTGATGAGCATGATTAATTAGGCTAATTGGTGTTTTGGAAATGTTAATTGGGTAATTAATTATGTTATACACTTTAGGTAATTAAATTGGGAATTTGGAATATGTAAGTTTACTTGGGCCTAATGAGCCTAAATTGATTTCTGGGCTTATGGGGTAACTCCCGGATTGGACTTTGGTTATTCGGTTTGACCCGAGTTGACCAAAAGTCCACGCCTTAAGAAATTAATTAAAAGCCCATTGGACTTTAATTAAATAAACGTTGGACGTTAATCGGGCTTTGAGACCCGTAGCGATTAAATTTGGAATTTAAGTCGTAAAGGTTTATTAATAAAGTGTACTATTTAATTCGGAATTAAATAGCGAATTAGTATTAAATGCAAATTGAATTAGATTTAATTTTGTAGTTTAATTTAATTCGAGAATTCGTACTTTGAGTATTTATTCGCATAATGAGTTTGACTCGCGCAAAATCAAATCGTTGTTTGAACATTGGATGATCACTAATTATCAGATTAATTAATTTGATTAGATTGATTGATAGCATGCTTGTGTGAATACATGGTTGCGATGCATGAATAATGTATATCAGATGGATATTAGATGGGTGGGGCAATTTTGGAAATTGTTGTAATAAATTTGATTTATTAATTGGATCTGCGTGTCCAGCCTTATCACCTCCTTATTCTTTGTATTCTCTTCTCACCTATTCCCCTCAATGTAAATGAGGTTTCTTTAGAAGTGTAGTGTAACGGGTAGAAGCAAATACTTGTGCTAGCGGGAGATAGAAAGAGAGAGATTTGATCTAGGATCAATGTGTAAAGTATCCATCCGTATATCATTATTATTTTATTCATATGCGCTTTATTATGTGTTTAGAATGCATGTTTAAGGGTGTATGATGATGAGACCTTAACAAAGATAATAAATTTGTTGCCAATTTACACGCGAAAAACCTCAAATATTATTAAGCGTTTTTCCTTCCATTGAGTGATTCTTACTCAAGATCTAAGACTGTCATTGGCTTGTTGGCCAAAGTCAAGGCCTTTGTCCATCGAGGATGTGTTTGAATCACGAAGGCTTTGTTCCATATCAGTGTCTTGTCCAAGTTGTGGTTTGTTGGCCAAAGTCAAGACCACTTCTTGTCCATCGATATTGATTACGAAGCTTTCCATGGTCAATGGGTCACCTTTAACTGGGATCACTAAGTTTGTTGTGCCAAAGCCAAGGCTTAGTTGATTCAGAAGAAAAAGGTTAGGCAATATATTGGATATATTGGCATATATAAGATATATGTTTCGGACTTGGACCCTACTGGATCTAGGAATTGGATTGGATCCAATTGATCTTAGAGATCTACCTAGTTAATTATCATACAATTTGTTGGCCAAAGTCAAGATTGTGTGATATTTAACGGGATCCTAGCCCGCTAGGAAACACGGTTTCCCGAGTACTTGACAGAGGGTTAGAGGCTCGCCGAAAAATAGTGGGAGGCAAGAATTGAATTTGCAATATTCGTTTAATTACTTGCCATACGCGCTCATTCAAATATCATTCGTCAAATAAATTAAATGTTAGTTGGACTAATATTTAAATTGTTGTTTTAATAAACAGTTGGACTGTATTCAAACTATTCATTTATAGTTGGTTATATAATTGGATTATTGTAATCAATATATTTGATTTAATTAATTATAGTTGATTAAATACTTGGACTATATTAATCATTATAATAAATAGTACCTATATCGTTGATTAAATAGTTGGACAATTAAAATCAAGATAAAATTGAAAGATTGACATTTAAAACATAATCCTAGGGAAAATGTATTTAATTGGTTTATTTTCAAAATTGGGAAAAATTTCAGGATGGTCCTAGAAACTAATAAGTTACTTTATTTGATAAAATAACATATTAGGCCTAAGCCCGGAGTTAAGCAAACAGTAGAGCATAATCTTTGGAAGATCATGTGATGATAACTTAAGTGCTTAATCCATTAAGCTTGTCGCAGTAGACTCCTTAATTTCTTAATCAGAACTAAGGATTAGATCCTTAAAGTATGATACTGAAATTGAAGGATCTTCAAAGATCTATTCTTGGATCTTCAAAGATCTATTCTTAGATCTTAGAAGTACATATTGCAATAAATAACTCTTGGAGAGTTAATGACTATTCTCAAGGAGATAAAGTCAAAGTTTGCAATTAGGCAAGTAGCGCAAGGCGCACCTTACTTCGATATTCTAGAGTGCCAAGGCTTGGCCAATGGCTTCTGAAATATTGAAAAAAGGGTAAAGGCAAAATCATTATAATCTTCTGGGAAGATAAAGGAAATATCCCAAAATGTCTGCCTAACTGTGGCAAACGGGATCGCAGAAGCGTGGCTGCCGTTTGGACAAAGCAGACATGAAGGATTTAAAGACGGTGCAAGGCTCCGGCTTTAAATATGTTTGTCATAAATATGTTCACTACTAGTATTAAAATTGGATTTTAAATACTTAGTGTGGTACATAAATATGCATTGGTGTTCAGAATCTGCTATGAGCAGGAAACTGACATCAATTGAGATTAATCTGCGAATTGGAAACGGGACGACTGTCGCTGTTTTAACCATAGATACCTAATTTAGGAACTACCCTTCGGGTGTGTACCTAAATATGGAAACTGTTATAATGTAACTAGTTTGACTAGAAACATTATCTTTATATCAGTGTTTAATCCGCTGCGGATTTACCTTTATATTCTAGAACACTAAAGTGTTTTATTTTATAAATATGATAATGAGATAAACACATTAGATGTGAATAACAGCATTTATATTTTGAATATAAATAAATCTCAAACATAAACATGACAAACAATAGCTCAGACTGATTTGATCAGATGAAACTTAAATGTGACATTGTAGTCTGGGACACAATTAAACAATACTCGTATATCCACACTTTTGAAGAGTGGGTACTCGGACTGATTTGATTCTATTCAAATAAAGTCTACGAATCTAGTTTATTGGGCAATGTGCCTAAAACACCTTTACTTGGTAAAAGTGTAAGTGCCACCGATCTGTTAGCCCTAATTCATAGTGAAGCAATTGGGCCCATGTCTAGCTAGGCTAGAGGTGTATATGAATATTTTGTGACCTTTACGGATGTGGCATCGCGTTATGGTTATGTGTTTCTTTTGAAACACAAATCGGAAACTTTTAAAGTTTCGACACGAAATAGACATACAGATCGGCTAAAGTATTAACCATCACGGTTAGACTATGATGAAAATACTTAAGCAATAAGTTTCTCATATACTTGAAAGACTATAGTATTCTTTCAAATGAGGACTCCTCCCGGAACACGTCAATTTGACGGTGTGTCCGAACAGAGTAACCGAATTTTGTTGGACATGATAAGGTTAATCATGAGTCGCTCTGAGCCACCATTTCCTTCAACGGATTTACATTAACAGTGCAAAACTTATTTTGAATAAGGTTCCATAAAAATCTGTTTGACAGATTTCATATTAGATATGAACAGGAAAGAAACCGGGTTTTCTCATCCTGAAGATTTGGGAATGCTAGGCATATGTTTGGATGATACCAAACTAAAACCAAATCGGATAAGTGCCAAGTTTTAGGTTATCCTAGGGATACCAAAGTATAGTACTTATACACCTCACAAGAGAACAATGTAATTTTTGCTCACCATGCGGCTTTTCCTAAGAGGAATACCAATATGCAGGAGGATAGTAAAACTCGATGAAAATCGGAGTAATACTATTCCTGGCACCGATTCCTAATGGAACACATATAGTTCATCAAGGATGAAACTATACCAATAATCTTCGAATACACAAGAACCGCGTTAGTCGGTGAGAGTCAGAAAACAACTTGGGTATATGTTTCTGATCTCACCTCATAAAGATGACAATCTTTTGAGGAATACCAACTGACTACGTATAAGGAAGTGATACAAGGTATCGACTCCCTATTATGGCATAGTGTCATGAGTTCGAAATGGATTCCCTGTATACCAACTATGTTTAGACACTAGTTGTTGTACCGCAAGGCATTATGCCTATTGGTACTATATAAGCCTTCAAGGAAGACATACGTGGAAGGCAACATACCAACATTATAAGCTAGGATTTTAGCGAAAAGGTATCGTTATCAACATTGTGTCGATTACGATTCAACCTTTTAACTGTTGCCACGGTAAATCCATTTGGATAATGCTTGCTAATGCTGCATGTTTCATTTATGAAATATGTCAGCTTAACGGGAAAATCGCTTTCCTGAAAAGGAAACCTTTTGGAGGATGTGTATAACATCCAGTCGGTTTTGTCGTACCATAATAAGAAAACAAGGTTTGCAGGTTATTCGATCTATGTTTGGATTGAAGCAAGCATTAGGTTCTTGGAATTATCGTTTTGATGTAATCATAATAGTTTATGATTTAATTCAAAACGAAAATGATTCTTGTGTATATAAGAGGGTTAGTAGGAGCGCACTGACAGTGGTTGTCCTATAAATAATGATAATAAATCATTTCTTGGAAATAATATTCCCATAAAATAATCGGTGAAAGCTTGGCTTTCATGAAAACTCTCCGAGAAATCGTACATTGAAAAATGTACGCGACCTGGTGTCTCATACGCTTTGAGCATATGGAGTCACAAACAGGCCAATCCAAGTGATAGTCACTGTATTGATATAATGAACATCATTTAGTATCTTAAAGAACTAAGGATGCTATCGTATACTATGGAGATGGAGAACTTGAAGTGACTGGGATCACTGTAGCAAGTTTCCAAACCGATTAAACGACTATAAGTCGCATAAGGGTACTATACAGTTTGAATAACGGTACAATGAGCTGGAAAACTTCCAAGCAAGATATTGTTATCGAATAAACAACAAATGAGGGTTATTGTTGCAGCTGAGGCAGCAATAGAAGCCATTTGGGTCAATAACAAATCTAATTATATTAGATATAATTCTGTTAGCAGCTGAGCTATGCGTCAGCACAGGCTAAAGAATTAATGGTCTCATCAACGATCCAGATACATACTTCGATATTCATCTGATTCGTTCGGATCATACATCGTAGCGATGTGATGATCGAATAAATCGCATCAGATGATAATCAAGCAAATCCGCTGACGAAAATCTTTCATCAGCAATTTGAGCGAACCGTACATAGTTCGGGTGTAAGACACTCGAGTGACTGGCTATAGGCCAAGTGGGAGATTGTTGGACAATTATGATCCATAGCGTCACCGTTTGTACAGATCATGGTGTTGTTGTACAAATTAACTATGTGACAAAGGAAATTGCTCTCTTATCATTTGTGATTAGATCACCAAGATGTATAAATGATAGGAGGTCCCTATGATTTGTTCATGGATTGAGGATGATATGAGACAGTATCAGTCCACGAAGTATAAATCATTAAATATCCATAGTCAGAGTATTATCGAGATTGGACATCGATAAATACGTAAAAGACTAGTATTACACTTGTGGACGTTTGTGAGGGCACAACGGCATAGTTCTCATATATTTGGGTATAGGATACTCATGCAAGTGTAATAAGAGGTTGTGTTTTACCGATGGTACAGGAAACAGCTTCGCTCTCGATAGACCCCTTCGGAATTCCATTGGTAGTATGACTATGTGTCTATGGAAGTCCGAAATCAGGGTAGGTGTATTTGGTCTTAACCTGAGACTTGCACCGCTAATACTTGCGACAATCAATATACTTTGGTTATGGTCGTCCAGTGCTTTAACCGGTTCTGTGTACACCTCTGCTGGGTTTATTGAGAATCGTAGTGTGTTGGGTGTGATGTCAAGACGGAAGTGTCACTCCAGTCATATGAGTTGATGATCGCGTAGGGATACAGAACTGGTTCTCTAAAAAGGTTGCAACCGTCGGGATAATATGACTTGGTCATGATTATCCGATAATAAAGAGACTAGTTGCTCCTAATCCGATATATGCTTCGTACGGGGCAGACACTGTACCAGCCCCAGGCCTTGCATGTGATCATCCGATATTGGATCGAAATACGCAATACTACGTATACTACGCCTGATATAGATCCTTATATTCCTGTAAGGATATTTCTGGAGAATTGGGTAGGCATGGCGCTTTGCTAGAAGCCAACCTTGTCTTGTAAATCGGTATAAACGTAGTACTAGGTACTTACGTGTTCGGATAGTCCGACGACCGAATTTACTACCAACTTATCCGGGGATCTCATGGGTCGCTTCCCGAAGATTCACCGATGACATATGACTCGCACTTTTAATTAATCTGGGATTAATAAGATGAGAGAGAAAATTAATCTGGGATTAATTGCGAAGATATTTTATCTGGGATAAAATATCAATTAAAGAGAGAGAGCGATTAATTTGGAATTAATCGATAAATTAATATATTCGATATATTAAACGAAATTGGATTTCGACGCGGAATTAAAATTAGATTTTAATTCGGGCGAACGAGTTAATTTAGAATTAATTCGTTAGCGACGTGAATAGTAATTATGCTTGGCATGATTATTTAATTAAATTAGATTTAATAACGACGCAACAAAAAATTCGTTAATTTGGAATTAGCGAACTCGAGCCCGGGATTGTTTGCGAGCGCATTCGCATTTCGAATTCGAGTGCGGCACGCAAGTCAAATCAAGCGTCAAATCGCTAGTCGCATCTAGCGTCACATCATTCGTCAATCAAGTAATAGATGTCTTTCACTTTGAGTGATTGACGCCAGTCACTATTCACTGATTGATGGGAAGTGATGTGTGTAGTTGATGGAAAGCATTTATGGCTTGTTTTTTGGTAAAAGTATTAATTGATTTTTTGAAAATCAATTGTCTATTAGATACACGAACCCTTACCAACCAAAAATCTCATCTCTCCTCTGTTTTCTCTCTTCTCAAACACGCCCAAGGGGCTGTGTTCTTCACTGGTTTTCTGCCTAAATACCGAGAGCCATAGGGAAGCAAAGTGTATGATTTTTGTGGCAAAAATCAAGAGAGCTAGCACTCCGAGAGACATGCGAAGGTGATAGGGAAGTCCACCATGAGCCGGAAATCATTTGACAAAGCTTGGAGCTTGGATTCTTGAACATTGATGGCCGAAAATGGAGCCCAACAGCAGCTCACTGCCGTGAGCAGTAAGGAGGCAGAAAACATTTTTTGTTCGTCACCGCGTTGCTCAACCGATCAATGTGAGTATTCGCAACTCCCTCGTATGTATTCACATGTATTTCTTGCTTTGTAATTGATCCTTGAGGCCGTAGAAACTCCAACATAATCTGCATGTATGAACATTTCCCGAGTGGCACGTGGAGTTGTATCCCAAGTACAAACCGCACTATCGTCCATTCGGATTCGGCTACGGAATTTACGTCTGGGTTTTCATCTGATATACCGCAAGGGATAATAACACACATAAACATTAATGCAATGGAAATAAAAAAAAAATATGAAATAATATAATAATGCATATGCGGATAATCACCAACATGAACAAATAAACTAAAGGCGAAATAATAAAATAACGATAAATAGACAAAAAGATAAATAATAAAATAAATGCGAAATAATAAAATAACCATGATAATAAATAAAAAAAAGGTAAATAACGGAATGACAAATAAAGAAAAGATGTGACCATAAATTTGGTCGTCTTCGATGTAGGACTTCGCATACCCGGCTGGACGTATTTCACGTCCAGCTAGGCATGCAGCGTCCAGAACTATAAAATAAATATTATATGGTGCCCTCAGGTCTTACCTTTTAAGTTGCTTTCTCGGAAGTGCGTTAGGTCGTCGTCGGAAGGATTGAAGCTTGGTTTCAAGGTTTGCTATTTTTGTTTGTTGTTTCTTAGTTGCTGCTTTCTGTTTTGCTATTTTCTGGTTGCTGTTTTGCTGTTTCTGGTTTCTATTTTCTGGTTGCTGGTTTGCTGGTTGTGTTGTTTGCTATTTTTGGTTGTTTTCAGGCTGTTGTTTTGGTTGTTTTTGGGCTGTTATTTTGGTTATTTTTGGCTGCTGCTTCTAGTTATTTTTTGCTGCTGTTTTGGTTGTTTTTGGGCTGCTATTTTGGTTGTTTTTTGGGCTGCTGTTTTGGTTGTTTTTGGGCTGTTTTGAGTGATTTTGGGCTGGTGTATTGGTTGTTTTTTGGGCTGCTATTTTTTGGATGATTTTACTGGTTGTTTTTTGGTTTTTTGGGTGATTTTGCTGGCTGTTTTTGCGATTTTTTGGGTGATTTTGCTGTTTTGGTTTCGGTGATTGGCTTTTATTTTTTGTTTCGGTGGTTGGCTTCTTTGTTCGGTTTTTTTGGTGATGGCTTAGGGTTTTTTCCTTGTGTGTTTCGGTGATTGCTTGAGGAACAAGAAGAGACGAGTCTTCAAGGGTTTTTTTTGTTGGTGGTGCCGTCCAAGGTGAAGAAAAAAAAGAAGAGAAGCACCCCGCACTTTGATGATTTGGTCTCTCTTTTATAATTATTTGGAGGGTTCTCTAAACAAGGAAACAAATAATGTTTATTTTGGAAATTTATTTTGGGAAAGAATCTTATAAATTTGGTGGTGATGTGATTTCAAATCTTGTTAATTGGAAATGATGGGATTTCACATCTTGTTAAATTATAAAGTGTTGATGAGGGAATTTGCACATGTGAATTGCATGGGATTTTATCTATTTGGGCGTGTGCATGGGTTCATGGGCCTTGGGCGTGTGTATGGTGGGTTGTATGAGCTTTGGGCCGCGTGGATGGGCCAAAGTTGAGGTTTGAAACAAAAACTGACTGAGCGGATCCGAGGCTGGCTAGTGAGTTTGAATCCGATGATCCGGCATTCGCTTTTCGCAACTTCCGTAACTTTTCAGGTAGTACCTCTATACAAGGCTCATCATCGGGCTTATACAAAAATGTAGTGTCTACACTTTTCTTCACTTTCATGTGCCATTACAATCCCAGTTAGCCATAAAACCGACATAAACTCACTATACACTTTTTTGAAGCAAAAGTGTAGTCTTTAAGAAATAAGTTATGCTCTGATTATTTAATCTGGGTTTTGGATAACACTGATGATTTAAGCATTTCTTTTAAGATTTTTAAGTGGGTATCAATCCAGAAACTGTTTCAACATACTACTGTTTTTATTATGAAATCAATTTTATAGTAATGATTTTTTTAAGACATGATATTTTTTTTATTGTTTATTCTGTTTGACTTTACAATTGGTGGATCTGAGTAATGAATGAATCGTGTAAGGATTGTGTGCGTTTATGGTGAAATGACTGAATATGTTCATGGCATCCAAGTTCACTGATTAAGAGCATAGTCAATTTATTTACCTACTATTACACGAAGTAAAATTTTAGTGGAGATAAAAGAGAGTGTTCGTTGAAAATTGTAAATCTGTGATATGAACATAATTTGATTGTGTTTTGTGATATTTGAAACTCTTGGTAGATGTTAACTGAAGAATTATATTCTACATTCCAATTTCAATCAACTGCAATGTGGCCTTCGTTACCACCAGCGTTGTAGGCAAAGTCACAAATGGCTCATTCTGATAATTTGAATGAACGCATAGTTTAATCATGTACCAAATAAAAATTTTGTTTTAGTTATATATGAAAATGAATGACATGTGTTTGTGATTCCAATGGTTAAATAAGCATTAATGATTTTACATCTTTAAATTTTTAAAAGGAGCTAAGTGCATGTGGTCACACTTAATACTTCAATTTGAAAATCCTTATTTTCCCTGGAATGTGATGCTTTATTAATTTGCTCTCATTGACTCTTAATTGGAAAATAATAACTATGGGATGTATTAAGAAGAACATTCTTTGTAAAAGTACAGTGGAGTATTCTACATATGAGTTCCTTTTGAATAAATTAACTTCAAGGCGCATTACTTTGCACTTCTAAGTTATGCATGTCGTACATGTGCACTTTATAAATTGCAGGAAATTAATTAATCATGTCGTCAGATTTACTATGCAAGTAAAAATTGCAATCATCTTTTGTAGAATTATATTTTGTATTTCTTTTATCCGTTGTTGTTTCAGAGCTTGCTAAAGACTATAAAGCATGGGCTACCGCTACAGATGATGCCTAGTGTCACGGCCCAGTTTTAGGTTAGCACGTCCTGCCGCTTTGTATAGGAGTTCATGTTTCGAGACATTAGATCAAACTCGCTCAAGTTCAGAAGTAATTCTCATAGGCACATGTACTGCGGAGATTTCATCCATGAGATCCCATTCTGAAATTTGTTGGGAGATTTAGAAGCATGTTAGCTTGTCGCTAGACGCTAGCGTAGTTTTACAGCATTGTGAAGGAGTTCATGTTCCGGGTGCCAATTCGAGTTGGGTCGAGGTCACGAGTGAAGCTCATGGTCACATGTACTGGGGACGTAGAGTCTGATTTTGAAGTTTGTCGGAGATTCTTGCACTATGCCCACTTGTTGGCCTTACTAGTGTACTTTGCGCAAAAGTGATGGTGTTGTAGAAAGCCATCAATATGAGCTTGTCTAGGGACGCAATTTAAGCCTAAAGCAACTTATATTATGGCATATTGAATCGCTAAAAGAGTTCTCTGAAATTCCTTGTAATTTAGATTTTAGAAGGGGTGTGACCATTCAAGCGCTAGATATGTATACTGGTGAAACTTGTGCAATGTCTTTAAAAACTCTTTAAGGGGGAGCCTATGTGAGCCTTAGGGTAGCCAAATGGGCTTCGGTGATCTAGGGACATTAGCTGTGAACTCTCTCACCCTTAGTGTAGGACACAGAAATCGGCGACGCTGTTCCAGGCTCGCGGTCCGGTCGGGAGTACGGAGTAGCCCGCGGGGGGACTAAACCGGAGAAATAAAATGGAGTCGCCACCCAGTGTGAACTGGGAAATGATTTAAGGCCGCACTCACCCCTCGCAAGAGAAGACCTCAAACTGTTGGGTTCGGAATGCTCCCTTACTTATGCCACTTGTAATGAACGGATTTATGCGATAATATAACCAAGTCTACGTAACATACATACACAAGAATAACCTACATCTAAGTTTGCATACGACCTATATCTAAGTTCGCATACAACCTATATCTAAGTTTGCATACGCCCTATATCTAAGTTTGCATGCATAAAAGTAAATCGACATAACGGTAAGCACACATAGAAGTAAATGAAATAAAAGCGAGCACACAATTTCATAAACACATTAAGTTGATAAATGCGGAAATATAAATAAATATGTGACCAAAGAATTTGGCCGTTTTCAATGTACGACTTCGCAAACCCGATTGGACGTATTCCACGTCCAACCAAGCATGCCGTGTCCGGGACGATAAAATAAAATATAACAAAGGGTGCCCTCAGGTCTTACCTTTTAAGTCACCTCTTGGAAGTGCGTTACACGGCCGTCAGAAGGGTTAATGCTCCGCAACTCCTCCGATTCACTGGTTCAATATTTTCCTTCGTCGCCTCGATGTTTTGGGCTGCTATTTTCTCTGTTTGGGCTGCTATTTTTGCTATTTTTGTGACTGTTTTTGGATTGTTTTAGGGTGCAGCTTTTGGTGATTTGGGGCTGTTTTGGGGCTACTTTCTGGACTGTTTTAGGGACTGATTTTCGGTTGATTGATTCACGCTAATGTTGCTTCGTTTGTGGCCGTGCGTGAGTGAGAGTCAAGGCCGAGAGGGTTGTTCTTTATTTTTTTGTTTGTCGGTGGGTTTGTCTCCTTGTTATTGCTGTGATTTTGTGTGTTAAATTGCAAGTGGGGGCCTTGTGTGAGTGATGTGGCAGCTTGTGCAAGGTGTCTATTTGGTGGGCTGGTGCTTTGTTGCTTTGGTGATATGTGCGCCGTGTGTGTGTTGGATTTTGGTGTGAAGGGTTTTGTCGTGTCTGAGTGTGGCGGATCTTGTGTACGTGGAGTGTAGGGTCTGTGCGTGGTGTTCGGTTTAGGTTAGGGGCTGATGAGGACTATTTTTGTTTAGTTTATGGTTAGGGTTTGTTGTTTATTTGTGAGCTTAGTTTGGTCGTTGAGGGTAAAAGGTAGGTTAGGGTTTATGATGATGCCGAGTGAGAGAGATGGGAGAGACGTGAAGGAGTTGAGTTGTTAGGGTTTGTTGGCTGCTTAGGGGTGTGAGAGAGAGTGTGTGAGAGAGAGATGGAGAGTTGTTTAGGGTTTCCTAGCTAGTATGGTGAGGCCGAGTGAGTGGAATGGAGAGAGATGAGAGAGAGAATGTGAGGATTAGGGTTTTCTTATGTTCAATTGTCGTGAATGGTGAGCTCCCCCTTGGGTTTTAGTTTGTGTGTCTTTTTATAGGAGTGGGTTAGGGTTGTCCTTGTATGGGTAGGAAATGAAGATTGTGTAATTATGGGGAATATTTAATTGGTGTGTTATAAGGAAAGGTTCCATTCAATTTAAGAAGGTGATTTGTTTTAGTTTAGGAAAAGGATTTGTTTAATTTAGGAAGGAGAGATTTGATTTGATTTATTTAATTTAGGCATGTGTTTTATTTAATTTGGAATGTGATTTATTTAATTTGGGAATGGAGATTTGATTTGATTTATTTAATTTAGGCATGTGTTTTATTTAATTTGGAATGTGATTTATTTAATTTGGGAATGGGGATTTGATTTGATTTATTTAATTTAGGCATGTGATTTATTTAAATTAGAAAGGTAATTTGATTTGATTTGATTTGTTTTAATTTAATTGGACTTGATTTAATTTATGACATGTGTTTTAAATGTTTTAATTATTTGTATTGGGCTTGGGCAAAATGGGCTTTGGATGGGTGCGGGGGTTTTGGGCCGAGGCTTTATATTTCAAAACAGAGATTAATCGGGCGAACCTGAGGCCAATTAGCGAGTTAAATTTGTTGATGTATTTATTTTTAAATTTTTCCCTTCCGACGTCTGTTTCCCGCGACTTTCGCGACTTATCGGGAGTGCCTCCATACGAGGCTCATCATCGGGCTTCTATGCAAAAATGCAGTGTCTACAGTCACCCCCACTTTGATGGGACTTGTGCAGTGTGTGACAGTGACAATCCTATCAAAGTCATGCATTTTTACTTACCTGGCTCGCCAGCTGTTGCACATACCTGCTGCTTTGCAAGATGCTTCGAACTGAGTTGATCTGGTGGTGAGGTGTTGCGACCCCTAAGGTTTATCCCTGCAAGATGCTGTGATCTCTAGGATTCATTACCGAACCGAGCTGATGTGAGGTGGTTCATTCCCGAACCATTACTGTATGAGGTGGTCCATTCTCGAACCGTTACTGTGAGGTGGTCCATTCCCGAACCGTTTTGGAGTTGAGTTGATGGCGAGGCACTTCGACCTCTGGGCTTTGTTCCTGAACCACCGAATGTGGGCTTTATTCCATGGCTGTGCAGAGAGTGGGCTTTGTTCCCTGGGCTTTGTTCCCGAACTGTGCTTAATGTGGGCTTTGTTCCAGAGTTGTACTGAATGTGGGCTTTATTCCCGAACTATACTGAATGTGGGATTTTTTCCCTGGGCTTTGTTCCCGTTTTCTGCTGAGTGTGGGCATTATTCCCGAACTGTGTTAAGAGTGGGCTTTGTTCCCTGGGCTTTGTTCCCGAACTGTGTAGATTGTGGGCTTTAATCCCGAACTGTTGATTGTGGGCTTTATTCCTGGGCTTTGTTCCCGAACTTGTATTGATTGTGGGCTTTATTCCCGAACTGAATTGGTTGTGGGCTTTGTTCCTGAACTGTTGATTATGGGCTTTATTCCCTGGGCTTTGTTCCCGAACTTGTGTTGATTGTGGGTTTTATTCCCGGACTGAATTTGTTGTGGGCTTTGTTCCCGAACTGTTGATTGTGGGCTTTATTCCCTGGGCTTTGTTCCCGAACTTAGTTGATTGTGGGCTTTATTCCCGAACTGAGTTGGTTGTGGGCTTTTTTCCCGAACTGTTGATTATAGGCTCTATTCCCTGGGCTTTGTTCCCGAACTTGTGTTGATTGTGGGCTTTATTCCCAATCTGAATTGGTTGTGGGCATTGTTCCCGAACTTTTGATTTTGGGCTTTATTCCATGGGCTTTGTTCCCGAACATGTGTTGATTGTGGGCTTTATTCCCGAACTGAATTGGTTGTGGGCTTTGTTCCCGAACTGTTGATTGTGGGCTTTATTCCCTGGGCTTTGTTCCCGAACTTGTGTTGACTGTGGGCTTTATTCCCGAAATGAATTGGTTGTGGGCTTTGTTCCCTGGGCTTTGTTCCCAAACTTGTGTTGATTGTGGGCTTTAGTCCCTGGGCTTTTGTTCCCGAAAACAGCTTATAGTGTGGGCCTCGACCCTGGGATTAATTCCTAAAACTACTGATATGGTGGGCCTCGACCCTGGGATTCATTCCCCAAAACTACTGATAGTGTGGGCCTCGACCCTGGGATTCATTCCCGAAACTGCTGATAAAGTGGGCCTCGACCTTGGGATTCATTCCCCAAAACTGCTAATAGTGCGGGCCTCGACTCTAGGATTCATTCCCCAAAACTGCTGATAGTGTGGGCCTCGACCTTGGGATTCATTCCTGAAACTGTTGATAAGGTGGGCCTCGACCCAGGGATTCATTCTCCAAAACTGCTGATAGTGTGGGCCTTGACCATGGGATTCATTCCCAAACTGCTTGTCTTTTCCGCATTTTTCTTTTCTTCAAAACCTACGAACAAAAACAAAACAAAAAATACGTGTATGCATGTATGCATGGATGTGTTTCCTATTTCGGTGGGTTAGGTCTTCTTTGTGCTCCTCGGTGCTTCTCGCCTACAAAAATCTTTGATCGCCCCATGGGTCGGCTTACAATTTCCTTCTGCCGGTTCTTTTCTGGTGATTGTTCAGTTCTCTTTTATCTCATGGCTCAAGTTCTCGGTATATAACTTATCCGCGGGGTGATAGACTGGTCGCCCCCAGACTTAGTTTAGCCTTATGCTCTTCTTTACTTGCACTCGGCCAAAGTAGATCATGTGATGTGACGTTCCATATCAACATACTACATTGCCTTTTACGAAATAGTCCCAATAGTTATACATATTATCATCCTCAAAGAATGCCCAGTGTCGAAACCATAGAACCTTCAAAACATTCAACGCAACTCAAATCCAAGTCTTTGAATAAATGATCTAAGTCAGACTCAAAGTGTGTGTGTGCAAAGGTTCTTTTGCAGATTCATCCCCAGGTAAGCTAACTCAATGATTTTGTTTCAAAAATTGTGGTCGATGGGTCAAACCAACCTAGATGTCTCAATTATGCCTGCAATTGTTTTTCTGTGCTCAATGTGGTATGGTTTTCTTTCTCTTTTGTCTCTTTTTGTTCTTTTCATTTTGAACTTCTTCTTTTTTTTTTCTTTTTTTTTTCTTTCTCTTTTTTTTCAACACACCTACCCTTTAAGGTAGCATTTCTCCTCATGGTGGTCCTAATACTCACCCATGGGTAGCTTCACGCTTATCGGTTATAGGTGGTTTAATTCTTTTCCTTAGAGACTTTTCTTTTATTTTCAACCATACCACACATCATAACACAAGCAAATCAGGATAGACATTTAGGCGAACGGTCATTCACCGACCTACAATTTCTTCAACTAGTCACTTTGCCAACTACTCAGGTTTTCACTGCTAAGAACCATAATCAAGTGCTTACGAGTCTAACATAGATCAATCACTCAAAGTATCAGATAAAAGCACATCAAGAGTTTATCGTTTCTAAGGTTTCACCCTAAAGCAAACAATTTCATCATCGGACTTATGCCAAACTATTAAGGACTAAGAACAAACAAATTTGTTTCTTTTTTTTTCTCTCTTTTTTTTCTTCTTCTTTTTCTCTTTTTTTTTGTTTTTTTTTGTTTTTTTTTTTTTTTGCTGAAGGCCCCCCAATGGTCTTTCTATCATTTCCATAAAGTTTTCTGTTTCTCGGTTTCTTTTTCCCCGACATCCAGGTTTGCTAAACTCTTCTTGACAAGTCTTTCTTTTCTAACCCAACGGATATCTATGATGGCTTTTAAGACAATGGGTTAGCATGATGCGTGTATGCATGAGATACAAGTGGTTATCAGAACAGATATCGGACTCATGCTTCTGACATATTTGGATCATGTTTGGATCTTCTAAGCCCATCAAGGTTTTCATACAAGTTGGCTCATTATCATTTTAAAGCATTCAATCACATTATTGCGAGGTGCAATCTTGTCCCAGTTGCAAAAGGCCCAACAGGTTTACACTTTTGTGATAACGTGGCTAAACAACTTCAAATGATAGGGGACCCAAACACAAAGTGGCCCATCGGCATTTTAGAAGCTTTTGGCCCAATTGTTATAAGACACAAACTTGTCCCAATTTAAGTGGCCCAACAAGTTCACATCTCACTACAAGAAGTCCAACTGAATCCAAATGATGATGGTCCCAAACACAAGTATAAAGGGATGGTTTCTATTGGTCATACAACTACGGTTCACATGTGGGTTCATAGGAGTGTAGACAAAGGCTTCTGCTGGCGAAGGATTGCCCACAACTAGGTCTCCCCACTCAAGGGTTCGAGCGACCAAGTGAGCGCACCTCTTTTATACGCTAAGGTATGTGCCAACGAGTGATGATACATGACTGACTGTCAAATGGATTTCTTATTGATGATTCCCCAGAGGGAGGGTGGAGTGGACTCTCTTAAATATCCAAGCCTCTTAGGCTCTTATCGCCTTGGTAACAGGAATAAACAATAGGTCCTCCAAATTAGTCCCTCATGGTAAGCTTCGAGTAAATGATTATCTATGTGCCTTCACAACTTTTCCTTATAGAAAGGTAGTGAATGAAGGAAGACACCAAACCATTACCTAACTCTAATAGTGCCTTTGATTAAACCCCTTCAACCCACTATAGACACGATTAACTAAAGCAAAATTCACAAACATTACAAGATATTATTTCGGGGCCGATTCTCTATCCCCAGTGGAGTCACCAGACTGTGGGACACAGAAATCGGTGACGCTGTTCCAGGCTCGCGGCCCGGTTGGGAGTACGGAGTAGCCCGCGGGGGACTAAATCGGAGAAATAAAATGGAGTCACCACCCAGTGTGAACTGGGAAATAATTTAAGGCCGCACTCACCCCTCGCAAGAGAAGACCTCAAACTGTTGGGTTCGGAATGCTCCCTTACTTATGCCACTTGTAATGAACGGATTTATGCGATAATATAACCGAGTCTACGTAACATACATACACAAGAATAACCTACATCTAAGTTTTCATACGACCTATATCTAAGTTTGCATACGTCCTATATCTAAGTTTGCATGCATAAAAGTAAATCGACATAACGGTAAGCACACATAGAAGTAAATGAAATAAAAGCGAGCACACAATTTCATAAACACATTAAGTTGATAAATGCGGAAATATAAATAAATATGTGACCAAAGAATTTGGCCGTTTTCAATGTAGGACTTCGCACACCCGATTGGACGTATTCCACGTCCAACCAAGCATGCCGTGTCCGGGACGATAAAATAAAATATAACAAAGGGTGCCCTCAGGTCTTAGTCACCTCTTGGAAGTGCGTTACACGGCCGTCGGAAGGGTTATTGCTCCGCAACTCCTCTGATTCACTGGTTCAATATTTTCCTTTGTCGCCTCGATATTTTGGGCTGCTATTTTCTTTGTTTTGGGCTGCTCTTTTTGCTCTTTTTGCGGCTGTTTTTGGATTGTTTTAGGGTGCAGTTTTTGGTGATTTGGGGCTGTTTTGGGGCTACTTTCTGGACTGTCTTAGGGACTGATTTTCGGTTGATTGGTTCACGCTAATGTTGCTTGGTTTGTGGTCGTGCGTGAGTGAGAGTCAAGACCGATAGGGTTGTTCTTTATTTTTTTTATTTGTCGGTGGTTTTGTCTCCTTGTTATTGCTGTGATTTTGTGTGTTAAATTGCAAGTGGGGGCCTTATGTGAGTGATGTGGCAGCTTGTGCAAGGTGTCTATTTGGTGGGCTGGTGCTTTGTTGCTTTGGTGATATGTGCGCCTTGTGTGTGTTGGATTTTGGTGTGAAGGGTTTTGTCTTGTGTGAGTGTGGCGTATCTTGTGTACGTGGAGTGTAGGGTCTGTGCGTGGTGTTCAGTTTAGGTTAGGGGCTGATGAGGGTTATTTTTGTTTATTTTATGGTTAGGGTTTGTTTTTTATTTGTGAGCTTAGTTTGGTCGTTGAGGGTAAAAGGTAGGTTAGGGTTTATGATGATGCCGAGTGAGAGAGATGGGAGAGACGTGAAGGAGTTGAGTTGTTAGGGTTTGTTGGCTGCTTAGGGGTGTGAGAGAGAGTGTGTGAGAGAGAGATGGAGAGTTGTTTAGGGTTTCCTAGTATGGTGAGGCCGAGTGAGTGGAATGGAGAGAGATGGGAGAGAGAATGTGAGGATTAGGGTTTTCTTATGGTCAATTGTCGTGAATGGTGAGCTCCCCCTTGGGTTTTAGTTTGTGTGTCTTTTTATAGGAGTGGGTTAGGGTTGTCCTTGTATGGGCAGGAAATGAATATTATGTAATTATGGGGAATATTTAATTGGTATGTTATAAGGAAATGATCCATTCAATTTTAGAAGGTGATTTTTTTTTGTTTAGGAAAATGACTTGTTTAATTTATGAAGGAGATTTGATTTGATTTATTTAATTTAGGCATGTGTTTAATTTAATTTGGAATGTGATTTATTTAATTTGGGAAGGGGGATTTGATTTGATTTATTTAATTTAGGCATGGGATTTATTTAAATTAGGAAGGTGATTTGATTTGATTTGATTTGTTTTAATTTAATTGGACTTGATTTAATTTGTGACATGTGTTTTAAATGTTTTAATTATTTAGATTGGGCTTGGGGGAAATGGGCTTTGGATGGGTGCGGGGGTTTTGGGTCGAGGCTTAATATTTTAAAACAGAGATTAATCGGGTGAACCCGAGGCCAATTAGCGAGTTAAATTTGTTGATGTATTTATTTTTAAATTTTTCCCTTCCGACGTCCGTTTCCCGCGACTTCCGCGACTAATCGGGTAGTGCCTCCATACGAGGCTCATCACCCGGCTTCTATGCAAAAATGCAGTGTCTACACTTAGATGTTGTTTGTACAATGATGTATCGTAATGATCACGTTGTTAATAATTGTAATATTTTTATTCCCGGTTGTGCTATTTATTTCTCAGGTTTCGAGTCAGTGAGGGCCATATTCGTATTTTATGATAATGTTAATTAACTTCCATAACTTGTAGTTATATGAGTATCTAGATATCTAAAATATGGAATTTGAGTATGTGTGTTATGGTAAGGTTGACTTACAAGGCATGGACTTTGGTAAGTGCCACACGAGCCTGATTTTCCGCTATAGGAAAAGTCACCATATGACAGTTGGTAGCTGAGCCCTAGGTTGGGGACGAGTAATGTCTACAAATGTGAGCGGATGTTATAGAGGGGAAATCAACGTTATAAGGCTAGGGTGAAGCCTCAGTAGCAGAACGGCTCGAGAGGAAACCGCGAGATGGCGCGATGGCACACGTGGGAAAAAGTAAATCCCCTAATATTGTGGAATGGTGATGGACAATATGCAAGGACATGAAAAATGTTGTTTACATGTGTGGTTGGCTCGGGTGAGCCAAAATGTCCGGGAGAGACCCGAAATGGATGTGAAACTTGTCTACGAGAGACAACCAATCGGTTTATATACCGTGAAGATGGGAGAGATTCTTGGAATGTGCGGGACGTATAACGAGGGTGTCGTAGTGATGTTGGCACGAATGTACTTGTTCATGAAAATCTGATGTAGGGTAGATTAAGGTTCTGAATGGTTCAAAAAGGCATGAAACCCTTCTCCAATGACAGTTGGATGCTAGGATTTGATGGTGAAGTTGAGATGCGTAAGCCATCTTATGTGAGGCAATGATAGGAATCGAGTGTGAACCCGATACGTGTAAGTAGTTTGGAAATGTCTTGACAAATAAAACCTTTGTAAGGACATGGATAACGAGTTATGTGGACTCTCGTGAGCGAGAATGCCTATGAAAGTGTAATGGCTTGGAATAGGACAAAGTAAAAGTAGGGGAACGAATATAAAATGGGTCAGGTATCTCCAAAGACCCTTATAGAATATGATCACTATCGTATTGATTATTTATCGGCTATGTGGAAAATAAAGGCTGACATGTTATCGGCAATGTAACGAGTTGCACCTAAAGGTAGAGTGCCTTACGAAAGTTTAAATTTTATACAATGGTTGTACATGAATAGCAACGGGGAGAGACATGAGAATGTTTTCGAATGAAAATTTCTGGATACAATGCGTTGTGGAGAATGCTAGTGGCATAACACGACTATGAGTAGTCATAAAGAGGTTTTGAATATCAGTTACACTGATAATGGTCGAAATATGTGATTTTGGTTTTGAAATGGTTTTGGAAACGACGATTACCTCGAGAAAGTTATCTAAATCAAATAAGGTCTCGTGAAACGACCTTAAGAGTTGATGTTGCATTGGAAAAGAGTACCTTTATGGGATTGAGAACACTCGTGGAACATAATTTCTTGGCTTGGTGCCTATGAACAATAAAGTAAAATGACCAAGAGTGGTCACATAGGTGAATTACCACACGAGATGGGAATAATATTGTCCCAAAAAAAATTATCGAGACAAATGGGAAGCTCATGATAGAGCCAAATGACCCTAAATTGATAGTGAGAATGAGGTAGTTTCTAGTGATATAAGAGCAATTATGTTCTCCCAAATGGGAATAAATGAGAAATTAGATCCACCACAGGCTAATTGGTCGTGTGTGTTCATCTTCGAGAGACCCAGTGGGTCACGCCAAGTCCCTTGAAGCGAGAGAGGTAGGTAGAGGGTTAGGGTGAAGAGAACAAGCAATCTATTCATAATCCAAAGCAAGTGATACCCTTGTTGCTTTATCGGAATAGAACCTATTCACGTACGCGTGTATGGTGTCTCTTATAGAAAAGTTATGAAATCAGAAATGAAATCTCGCGCATAAAAGGTGTACAAAGTAGTGATCGAAATCGAAGCACTTATGCATGAGAGCATGTATGGAGCTTGACTGGTGCTTACACACACGCATATAACGCAAGCGCACGTATCGTTCAAGTTGTATAAAAAGTATCGATCCCACGAGGACTTAATACCTAATCTATTAATTTTATGAGGTCAAATGATTACTAGTATCTAACAGGTTGATTGATTGATTTGAAATGGTGATGATTTTGAATTTAAAAACAAGTAAATAAAATTGCGCGAAAGTAGGTTTAAGAAAATTCAATATTCGGAAACTATCTAGGGTTGTGAATCTTTCTAATATCTTTTTAAAGATGAAGTGGTTATTTCATTTTTGTGTAATATATCGGTTTACTAACCTGGAACACTAAATTATGTGAAAGCCTCTATTGATGGTCAGACGCAAATACCCAGTATAACCCAATTGAACCATATGTCTATGTCAACCAAATTACCTGGATTCATTAAGTTTAAGTTCCAATTATGGTTACCCCGCATGACAGGTATAGGTCTATCATGTAAGGAAATCTATTAAATGGTTAATCTATCCCCAAGGAAGATCGTGGGCTATTAAGTCTAAGGCTGAAACCTAAAATTCCTTTGTCAAGTTTATTTTAGATTTACCATATCAATCTTATTAGTGGCTAATTAACAAGACGCATTAAGCTTAAGACTTAATAAGTAAACCTTTAAATTACCCAAACTATAAAATAACCCTTATAAACGGTGATATTAGAATTCATCACAACCCCAGATAACTAAATTAATTACGACACATAACTAGGTCTAGTAAAAACTTAAATAAAATAAAAGACATAAAGTAAAATGCTGAAAAGTTATTGCTGAAAAGTAAATGACGGAAAGTAAATGCTGAAAGTAAATGCTGAGAAATTACTGAAAAGTAAATGCTGAAAGTAAATTGCTGAAAGTAAATTACTGAAAAGTAATTGCTGAAAGTAAATTGCTGAAAAGTAAATAAAGTAAAAGTACAATAAAAGAAAATGTTGAGGTAAAAGGTTCCACTTTTATTACTTCTTTTAGATATCTCCCTTAATATAATATATTAACTTGGCATGATAATTACCAACCAGCCATATAGGCGGTATCCAGATTAAGTCAAATTAATAATTAATTACCAATCAGGCGGTATCCAGTTTAGTCAAGTTAAAACCAATTTAAATAATTACTAACCGACCAATATGGCGGTATCCTCGTTAAGTCAGTTTTTAACTAGTTTATATATTATAATTAAGGAGATTAATCTAAATATTAGTAATAAAAGTTTTACCTTTTACCCCAGCAAAGGGGAGTTACCTCCTCATTACTGAAAAGTAAAAACTGAAAATTAAAGAAAGAAAAGTATTGTGCGTAAAAGTAAATTACGGAAAGTAAAAACTGAAAAGTAAAGAAAAGAAAGTGCGAAAGGGGAAATTAATTACTAAAAGCTGTAAATAAACAAACAAGATACAATCTTTTTAGTATTCTTAAGGAATTCCTTAGAAGAAAGTATGAATTTACAAATGAAATGGCTTGGTATTTATAGGCAAAATTTTGCCTCCATCAAATCATCCACCAAATCCATTATTAGTTGCTCCACCACTAATTGCTCCACTAATTACTCCACCAAATCCATTATTAACTGCTCCACTAATTGCTTATCATGTTTGGTGGTGATTTGATAATTTTTATTATTAATTTATTAATTTATTTTTTGCTTTGAAAATGATTGAAAATAACTTTAATAATTACACACAACACACTTCTGGATGGTTCATCAATTTCTGGCATGAAATATTCAGAATTCGAAATTATTTTGTCTTTCAAAGTTGTCTATCTTTGAGTCTTATTTAATATGGAACTTGAATCAGCTCAATCCGATATCGGAGTACAAAAGTTATGCCCAAAATATGACAGATGCGCAAAACTGGAATTTCCAAAACTACACTTCGTTAAAACGCCTTTCAAGTTTCCAATCTCCAAAATTAATATGTCAAGTCCAATTTTTGCCCTTATTTGACCCACATTTCGTCCTAAATGATTTCATTATGTCCCAATATTATTTTATCTGCAAAATAAACTAAAATACATCAAAACGTTCATAAACCGGAGAAACTAAACAAAATATTAAGTAAAAGGGGCGGTAAATATTGATATATTTTCCGTTCATCACACCCTCAAACCTACATTTTGCTAGTCCTCGAGCAAAACAAACAAAAATAAAATACAAGAAACAATTAAAATTAAACTAAGCCACTTTCGTAGGGATCACGGTTGCATTTAGCATATGCAACAAGCCTTTAAACCCCTAGGTCTCCCTAGTGGACGAGTTATAGTCTCGTGAGGGCTTACAGTAATGATACCCACAAACGTTTTACAAAAGTAAAAAGATAATAAAACTAATGCACACAAAAGCAAAAAGACACTAGAAAAGAGAATAAAGAAGTTAGTGACTAATCAGGTGAAACTTCTACTCCAAGTTACTAGTTGTTTTCTTTCTTTCTAAATTACTGAATAAGTAAATTCTCCGATTATATTTACCATTCTCCATATGCGCAGCCGACAAAAATATTAATCAACTCATTTTTGCCCACAACAGTCACAAGTGCAGTTGATAAGAGAGTAATATTTTTATCCTAAAGTTTTATCAGAATTCACACCTTTTTGCAGCAATGGAATAATTTTTCTGATTTTTCTGATTTTTGTCTTTGATTTTTGATTTTTTTTATTTATATACAATATCTTCCATCTATGTAGCGAGAGGTGGGTCGGTGGCTCCCAAACCAATTGGCTTTAGGGCACCAGGTGTTAAGACACCCCTACGGACTTAATTACTCAGACTTCAGATATATATATTTTTGCAACATCTCTCATCCATGTAGCGAGCTTTTGGCCAGTGACTCCCAAACCAGTTGGTTTTAAAGTACTAGGTGTTAAAACACTCCTACGAACTTAATAACTCGGATCTCAGACGTTTTTTTTTATTCCAATGCTTTTCATAGATGCTTCCTCCAATTAAACTAGAGCACTGAATATTACAAACTTTTCAATTATAGCTCATGTCCGTATGTTACCATGCATGTTGATAATACCTGCTAACTAGGCATATGAAGATCCATTTTAGTCAATTTTATGGAGAATTCACAAATTAAATAAAAATTAACTTGTTTCGAAGATAGGTTTGAAATACGTCTCAGGAGTGGAAACTCTTTACTCAACTATCTCTTACCAATTTCACCTTTTTAGTCAAAATAAAAACACAAAAACGCAAAATATTTTTGTAATTTTTGAAAAAATTTCAAATTTTTTGTATTTTCAAAAACTTTTGGACTAAAAATAAAACAACACACAACTAAAAACAAGATACTGATCAACTAATTCCCTCCCCCAAACCTAAATGAGACATTGTCCCCAATGTTTTAAACAGTAGAAGAAGAGCCTGGAAGATAGTACATGGTTAGCTGAAATTCTACACGAAATGTTAAAGGTTAAGATCCAGATTAATCCGACGCCTCTTACCACGATCGTCATCGGACCAATTTATCTTTGAAAGGATATGGTCAATTTGTGGTTCATAGGCTAAGATTTGGTCAATTAGATCCGGAGCAGTTCTGGCAGAGAAGATGAGTTCTTTTAAAGGTTTTGACACGAACTAATTTCTCCGAGCATCATCAAGAAACACACAAAGAAAATCATAAAATCCTTCAACGTTATACAATCCAAGTGGTTTCTGGTGTATGTTCAGGTTCGCCCAAGATAACACTATAAAAATTTCCTCCAATGTACCCAAGCCACCTAGCAAAGCAATAAAAGCATCAGCACGGTTAATCATTTCTACCAGTCGTTCAGACATACCTGGCACAATTAACTCTTCTTCGTTTGATGGTTCAATAAGATTTTCCTCTGCCAAGGGTTTTGGGATGATTCCCAAAACGTGACTGCCTCCTTCCTGTACAGCCTTTGAAACGATCCCCATAAGTCCAAGATTGCCTCCGCTATATACTAAGTGCATATTCCTTGCAGCTAAGACTCGACCCAATTCATGTGCTGATTCTACGTATTGTGGCTTAACACCAACACTAGTACCGCAAAACACACAGATGTTTTCAACTCGTCTTCTTGAAGTGGCTTCCATGTTTTACTCTGGATGTCTTCAAAAGTGCAATGATGAGTTGAATTTATAATACCTGAAAAGGGTGAGTAAAATAATAGCACAAGTACCTCCCAAATGACAATTATTAGTTAACAGTAAAATAAATCGTGATAGTCAAAAAGGTCTGGATCATGTTGGAGAAAATAAAAGAAAACAACAAAACAAATTACAATTATTAGGAAAAGACAAAGAGATATAATATGTACAAGAAAAGTAGCGGCTTGATTGACGTCTATGCGTCAGGGACAAGCTTCCCATCCAATTTTCTTATAAATTGCAAAACAGGGTCTTTTTTCAGTCAGATTCCCCAGACTTAACTGTTGTCTTTCTTTTTGGAATTGTGTATGCAATTTGCGAATGGTTATATGAACATATCCACTAGGATGCGTCTCAAGAGTTGAAGATATATCATCTACAGACTCCTTACTCAAGTCATCCCTAATGAATTTAATTTTGTATTCGCAATTATCAAACACCATTCCTAAAGAACGACAATGAGTATTGCAATTCCAGCGTGCATATTTATAATAAACACCCATTTGCTTAGCTCTACGTTTCTTTGCATAGGTGCTTCTTCCAAAACTAGGCAGATGTGAAATAAAAGAGTCAGAAGACTCGCCTGCCAATTGGACCCGTGCTTCAATTACCCAACGAATGTCATTAGAACACCATGGATTTTTAGTAGTCTCATCTGTTCCAAGCGAGCTTTGTAAACTTTATCAGAGAGTTTTGAGGGAGAGAAGGAAATTGCTTGTGAAGATTTGCGAGAGCTTCTTCCATCTTGAAATGACTTAATCTGCAAAAATTAAACACACAAAATTAAAATCACACCAAATCATAATATATACAAAAATTGCATGGGCTTCCTCCCTACTAGCGCTAAGTTTAAAGTAGTCAGCTAGACGTGACTTCTCGAACGTTAGGCGGATCTGAAAGTGTGACACTTTTTTTTTGTCGCTCAAATGATTCTCCCCAGTAGTGCTTGGCACGCTTGTTTTAACCTTGAAAGTTTTGTGGAGAGTCAGGATCATGTATCTCAACGGCTCTGTCTGGTAAAAACTTGGTGATCACAATGGACCTGACCACCGTGATTTTGGCTTCCATGGGAAGAATTTCACCCTTGATTTATTTAACAGTACCATTTCTGCCCTGGTTCCAGTTGTATGCGCACTAACTTCTCATCATGTCTTTTCCTTGCCTTTTCTTGTACAATTTGGCATCCTCAAAAGGCTGTATGTGAAATTCCTCCAATTTGTTGAGCTGGTGGAACTTTTTCTCTATGTTGCTTGTAGTGCAGAATAGCTTCTTCAGTACGCAGTGCACTTTATCTTCAGGCTCCACAGGCAATTGACATGCTTTAAGTTTGTCAGTAGAACTTTGCCTTTCATCAGAGTTCTGAACGGTACTATGTATCACATCAAGTCTAAAACATTCCTCCTTCTTTTCATCATCTGGGAAATTCATGGCCTTGAAAACATTAAATGTTACTTCTTGGTCATGTACCCTCATGGTTAATTCTCCTTTTTGCACATCAATAATGGTTCAACCTGTAGCCAAGAATGGTCTCCCGAAGATGATTGGCACGTCTGCGTCTTCCTCCATATCAAGGATAATAAAATCTGCTGGGAAAATGATTTTGTCAACCTTGACCAGCACATCCTCAACTACGCCTCTTAGAAATACGAGCGTTCTATCAGCAAGTTGTAGAGAGATTGAAGTTGGCATTGTTTCTCCAATCTGTAATTTCCTGAAAATAGAAAAAGGCATCAAGTTAACACTCGCACCTAGATCACACAGAGCCTTACCGAAGTCATGTTCTCCTATGTTGCAAGGAACAGTGAAACTGCCAGGATCTTTCAACTTTGGAGGAAGTTTTCTCTGAATGATGGTGCTGCATTCTTCTGATAATGCTACTGTCTCATAATCTTCCATCTCCAATTTCGTGAAAGAATGTCTTTCATGAATTTGGCATAGCTGGGCATTTGTTCCAACGCTTCTGCAAATGGAATGTTGATATGCAGCTTTTTGAACACCTCCAAGAATCGAGCAAACTGCTGTCCAGTTTATTCTTCTGAATACGCTGAGGAAAAGGTGGAGGTGGAGTGATCTGTTCTTTTTCCTTTGCTTCTTTTTCCTCCATTTGTTGCTTTGTTCTTTTGGAACTTCCTCAGCAGTTGTTTTGGCTCCAACATCTTTTTGATTTCAGTACCGATTTTTAACATGATGGCATGACACTACTCCTTCCCGTGTTCCTCAGATTTGGTTCAGTGTTGCTAGGAAGGTTACCTGGCGGTCTGTAATTCTGAGCATTGGCCAGTTATCCAATTTGATTCTACAGTTCTTTAATAGAAGCTGATTGACTTTGAATTAATGTTGATTGGGATTGAAACATAGCATCATATCTTGCTGCTTGAGAGTCGTGTTTTGCTTCTATCTTTTTCAAGTGGGTCAACACTTCTGTTATTCCCGATTCATTTGATTGCTCCTGGCCTTTGTTCTGTTGTTGGAATCTGGATGGTGGGTTGTTCATTTGCCCTGAATTATTGCTCTATGCGAAATTGGGATGATTCCTCCATCCTGGGTTGTAGGTGTTGGAATATGGATTGTTCCCCTGTCTGTTGAAATTGTTGACATAATTCACCGTTTCTTTATGTTGGTTGAAAGATTCTGACTCAGGTACTCCTCCTATTGGTGAACTTGTGGATCCACCATTAACCTTCATGTTAAGAGTTTCAGATTTTTGCAAATCTGATCCAGCTTGGCATTCACTTCTGTGTTGGCTCCAACTTATAAATTCCAGCAATTCGTTGGATCAAGCTTCTTCTGTTGGCCACAATGAATTATTGTTAGCTATTTCTTCAATTAGGTCCCAGACCTGATCTTCTCCTTTTGCCATCAAAGCTCCTCCAACAGCAGCATCAATTGTGGTTCTCATTATTCCAGAAAGTCCATTGTAAAATGTTTGAACTTGTAGCCATTTTACAATCTCATGGTGAGGACATTTCCGGAGTAAATTTTTGAATCTTTCCCGAGCTTCGCAAAGGGATTCTGAATCTTGTTGTAAAAGATGTGATGTCATTCCTCAACTTTGCAGATCTTGCTGGTGGAAAGTACTTTGCAAGGAATTTTATGGCTAGAGTGTTCCAAGTTATGATGGAACCTGCTGGTAACGAATGTAGCCAAGCTTTAGCTCTGTCTTTCAGGGAAAATGGAAAAACACGCAGTCTCATTGCTTCTTCAGCTGCTCGGTTGTAATTGAAAGTACCGCAAACTTCCAGGAAGTTGTGATGTGGGTATTAGGATCTTCAGTTGTATTTCCCTCAAGCTGTACTGACTGCTGAATCATCTGGATGCATGTTTTGATGTCACCCGTATTTGCTGGTAAGGGAGGAAGTATAATGCAAGAAATGAGTCCGTCAACCACCGGAATGGTTCTGTCTCGAATGGGAATCGGGGTGCAATGTTCAAAGGTTAAGATTCCATGTTAATGATTGCTTCTTGGCCTTCTCGTCTTTCCCTTCTCAACTGTCTGATGGTTCTTTCAATCTCTGGGTCAAGCGGTCGGAGTTCAAAGCTTCTGGTTCATCTCATGTAGTGTCTGAGAACCTGAAACACAAGAAAACAAAAACAATAAGTAAAAAGAAAATTAGATACAAGTAACGTATCTAACCCTTAAACTAATAGTAAAAGATAAATAAGTCCCCGGCAACGGCGCCAAAAACTTGACCGGTGCTTACACACAGGCGTATAATGCAAGCGCACGTATCGTTCAAGTAGTATAAAAAGTAATGATCCCACGAGGACTTAATACCTAATCTATTAATTTTATGAGGTCAAATGATTACTAGTATCTAACAGGTTGATTGATTGATTTAAAATGGTGATGATTTTGAATTTAAAAACAAGTAAATAAAATTGCGCGAAAGTAGGTTTAAGAAAATTCAATATTAGGAAACTATCTAGGGTTGTGAATCTTTCTAATATCTTTTTAAAGATGAAGTGGTTATTTTATTTTTGTGTAATATATCAGTTTAATAACCTGGAACACTAAATTATGTGAAAGCCTTATGTCGATGGTCAGACGCAAATACCTAGTATAACCCAATTGAACCATATGTTAGATGCTGAAAGTAAATTACTGAAAAGTAAATGCTGAAAGTAAATTGCTGAAAGTAAATTGCTGAAAAGTAAATGCTGAAAGTAAATTGCTGAAAAGTAAATAAAGTAAAAGTACAATAAAAGAACATGCTGAGGTAAACAGATCCATTTTTATTACTTCTAAGGAATTCCTTAGAAGAAAGTATGAATTTACAAATGAAATGGCTTGGTATTTATAGGCAAAATTTTGCCTCCATCAAATCATCCACCAAATCCATTATTAGTTGCTCCACTAATTGCTCACTTATTACTCCACCAAATCCATTATTAATTGCTCCACTAATTGCTTATCATGTTTGGTGGTGATTTGATAATTTTTATTATTTATTTATTAATTTATTTTTGCTTTGAAAATGATTGAAAATGACTTTAATAACACACAACACACTTCTGGATGGTTCATCAATTTCTGGCATGAAATATTCAGAATTCGAAATTATTTTGTCTTTCAAAGTTTTCGATCTTTGAGTCTTCTTTAATCTGGAACTTGAATCAGCTCAATCTGATATCGGAGTAAAACGTTATGCCCAAAATACGACAGATGCACAAAACTAGAATTTCCAAAACTGCATTTCGTTAAAACGCCCTTTCAAGTTTCCAATCTCCAAAATTAATATGTCAAGTCCGATTTTTGCCCTTATTTGACCCACATTTCGTCCTAAATGATTTCATTGTGTCCCAATATTATTTTATCTGCAAAATAAATAAAACACATCAAAACGTTCATTAAACCTGAGAAACTAAACAAAATATTAAGTAAAATGGGCGGTAAATATTGATATATTTTCCGCTCATCAGAGCTACAATTAAGATTGGACAAGAAAACTAATACACAATCGCGTGTGTGGAGTTGCTCCATATATAATGTTGGATATCAGAAAGTGGGAGCTTATGCACAAGTGTGTAAGTTGAGACATTATATCAGAAACAAGTAATCATATGCGAGAGCGTATATGATGTTGCTCTGTTTCGATATCGCTTACCCAATTCACGATAAAAATTTATATAATATTACTAGCTCATACATGTAATTTTTTTTTATTGACATATGAATGTTATTGCAATGTCTTCTTCTTTTGTTTTATTTGTATGAACTGAAAGTGATTCTTGATAGTAGGAGTGAGCGAGCTGGTTGGATGGCAAAGTCTCATGGAAAAGAGTTGCAGAAAAGCCAAAGTGACTCGAGTTGCGGAAAAGCCGAATAGATCGAGATTATGGTAACCAATGGAGAATTCCAAGGAGATCTCCACCGAGTTTCAAGTCGACTTTGATGTCAACATTTCAAGGAAGCTCAACTTCATCAACGACTTTTCGATGGGATGAGTCTCAGGAGTAGGATGACCAGTGTGTAAGGTTGGTGATCCAAACATGTGCAGAAACTTTTATTATCTTGGTCATCGTGGGATGTACTCTTTTTACTTCGTCTGAGTTTTGTCCCAATTGGGTTTTACCGGTAAGGTTTTAATGAGGCAGACACACGATAACATTACCCAACTAGAAGATGAAAAAATTCAACAAGAAGTGTGACCAAGAGTAGAGCACACAGATAATTAAAGATTAAAGACCTCCAAATGAATCATAAATGAATATAGTATGCAGTTTGAGCAAGATCTCAAGCTACACTATCATTAAGGACGCCCATGAATGAAGTGAGGGAGAATATCACTGCCCTAGTTTTAGGTTAGCACATTATTCCGCTTTATAAATGATCTCATATTTCTGGATACCAGATCAAGCTCGCTCGAGTTCAGAAGCAACTCTCATGAGCACATATATTGAAGAGATTTCATCCGTGAGGTCCCATTATGAAGTTTGCCAGGAGATTTAGAAGCAAGTTTGATTACTGGTAGCTTAGGTTTGTAGCATTGTGAATGAGCTCATATTCCGGGGTGACAGATCGAGTTGGGTTTGGGTCAAGAGTGAATCTCATGGTCACATGTACTGGGAAAAATTTGTCGTGGAGTCTGATTTTGAAGTTTTACGGGAGATTCTTGCAGAGTGCCCACTCTGGGCTTTAACAGTGCATTTTACCGCAAAAGTGGGGGTGTTGTAGAAAGCCATCAAGATGAGCTCTTCAAGGGACGCAATTTAAGTCCAAAGTCACTTATATTATGGCATATTAACTCGTTAAAAGAATTCCCTCTTTGTAATTTATATTTTAGATGGGGTGTGACTGTTGGACAATTATGACCCATAGCATCACTATTTGTAAAAGACATTGTGGTTTTTGTACAAATTAAATATGTGACAAAGGAAATTGCTATTTTATCAGAATGTAATTAGATTACTTGAATATATAAATGATAAAAGTCCTTATGATTAGTTCCGGATTAATAAGATATGAGACACTACCAATCCACGAACGGTTTAATCATTAAATATCCCTAGTTATAGTATTATCGAGCCTGGACATCGATAATTCGGAATAGGCTAGTATTACACTTGTGCGCGTTATGGAAGCATAACGGCATAGGTCTCATATATTTGGGTATTGGACACTCATGCAAGTGTAATAGGAGGTTCTGTTTACCGATGGTATGGGAACAGCTTCGCTCTGGATAGACCCCTCGGAAACCCATTGGTAGTATGACTATGTGTCTATGGGAATCCGAATCAGGGTAGGTGTATTTGGTCTTAACCTGAGACTGGCATCGCTAATACTTGCGACAATCAGTACGCTTTGGTTTTGGTCTTCCGGGACTTTAACAGGTTATGTGTACGCCTCTTGTGGGTATACTGAGAATCGTAGTGTATTGGGTATGATGTCAAGATGGAAGTATCACTTCAGTCATATGGAGATGATGATCACGCAGAGATACAGATTTGGTACTCTAATATGTTGCAACTATCAGGATAATATGACAAGGTCATGATTATCCGATTAAAGAGGCTAGTTGTTAGTTATCCGATATATGCTTCGTACGGGGCAGAAACAATTCCAGCCCCAGGCCTAACATGTGACATCCGATACAGGATAGTAATATGCAATACTTAGTAAACTACGCTTGATAAAGATTATGTATTCCTTAAAAGAATATTTCTGGAGAATTGGGTAGGCACGATGCTTTGCTAGAAGCCAACCATGTCTTGTAAACTGGTAAGAACGTGGTACGGGGTACGTACGTGTTTGAATAGTCCGACGACCGGATTTACTGCCAACATATCCAGGAATCTCATGGGTCGTTTCCCAAAGATTCACCGATGACGTTTGACTCGAACAAAATTAATCTAGGATTAATTATGAGAGAGAGAAAATTAATCTGGGATTAATTACGGCAAGAATTTATCTGGGATAAAATTCAAATAGAAGAAAGAGAACGATTAATTTGGAATTAATTGATTAAATAATATATTCGATATATAAATATAAATTAGATTTCAACGCGGAATTAAAATTGTATTTTAATTCAGGCAAACGAATTAATTTAGAATTAATTCGTAAGTGACTTTAATAATAATGTCGCAACGGCAAATTCGTTAATTCGGAATTAAACGAACCTGGGCCCGAGTGAAGTTGCTTGTTGGATTGTTCGACTTAAATTCAGAATTTACAAGTGGTGGGACCCACTTGACTTACATCAAATATTTGACATGTGATTGAAGTTGTTAAGGTTGAGTGTAAATCTTGGATTGCTTATTTTTCACTCAACCAAAGTCCAACACACTTTGTCATTTGGAATGACATATACCTAAATTGGATTTGGAAAATAGTATTATTGATTTTTGAAATCAAATACACAAAACACAAAAACAAAACTCTCTCTCCCTTTTCCAAGCAAAGCCGTGAGCCTCTTCTCTCTCTTAGAATTTTTGTTGCATATTTTCTTCAAGCTAGCACTATCAAGGAGTCATTCAAGGTGATAGGGAAACCAATGCTAGAGATTGGAACACAAAGAAATGACTTGGTGCTCTTCACCAATATCAAAAGTTTTGAACTTCATACTTCCATCAAATTCGCTCAATGTAAGTTTTTCTGCAACTTCTTTGAGTATTCACACACATATCATGATTAGAGATCTTTGGCATGTTCTAGGAACACTAACAATTGTATCAAGAGCCTTTTCTAAGCATGAAATGAGTTTAGGGTTTATATACTTTAATTTGGGGTTTTTATGTTTTGAGCATGATTTCTTCAAATTGTTTGTTTGGTTGAGCTTGGATGATGATGAATTGGATTTATGCATCTTAAAATTTGAGAAAATTTGATTAAATTAATTTTCTCTAAATTCCTAGGCTTGGCCGAATCTACCCTAAGAGTGTATCATGGTGATTTTTTGATTTTAGACCATTGGATGTGTTTAAAAGCATGGGATAAATTGATTGTTGATTTAATTGGATTGAAATCAAATTGATTGAAATTTTATGCCTAAAAACCGTGAGCCTTAGCATGTATTATAGATTGATTTTGCTTCAATTTGTGTTGGACATGATTTGGTTAATTAAAGTATGATTAATTAGTTTAATTGGTATTTTGGAAATATTAGTTTAACTAATTAATTATGGCTATTGCACTTTAATTAAAATTAATGTGAAATTTAGAATTTTATATTAATTAAAATTAGTCTTTAATTTTGAATTGGCTAATATTGTTGTATTTGGGCTTAATGGGCTTGGTTTGGCCAAGCTTGGTTTAGGACAATTGGATTGGATCCAAATTGGGCCTAAAACCATTCCATAAAGTCCAAATATAATAATTGGGCATTTTAATAATTTAATTGGGCCTAAATTGATTTTTGGCAAATAGGGTGATTCCTAAATTGGGCCTTGGCATTTTGGTTTGATCCATATTGGCCAAAGCTCATGCCTTAAGAATTAATTAAAAGCCCATTGGACTTTAATTAAATTGACATTGGATGTTAATTGGGCCTTTGAGACCTATTAAGATTGGATTTAGAATCTAAGTCTAGAAGGCACATGAATAAGTGTAATTATTTAATTTGGAATTAAATTAGAATTAGTATTGAATACAAATTAAATTGGATTTAAAATTGTAGTTCGATATAATTAAAGAATACGTACTTTGAGTGTTTATTCTTAAACGAGTTGGACTCGCGCAAATCAAATCGTTGTTTGAACATTGGATGGTCATTAATTCAAAGATTAATTAATTGGATTAGATTGATTGGATAAAATGCTTTGTGTGAATACATGGATGTATTGTATGAATAATGTATATCGGATGGATATTAGAAAGGTGATGGCAATTTTGGAAATTGTTGTAATAAATTTAGAATTTATTAAATTGGACCTGCGTGTCCAGCCTTTTATCTCTTGACTCTTTGTATTTCTCTTATCACCAATTCCCCTTAATGTTAATGAGGTTTCTATATTGTATTATGTAATTAGCTAGAAGTTAGAATAGTGCTAGCGGGAGAGATGAAATGGAGAGATTTGTTTTAGGAACAATTTTTTAAATATCCATCTGCATATCATTATTATTTATTTTGCACCTTAATATGCTTTTAGAATGCATGCTTAATGGTGTATAATGAGACCTAATCAAATATAATAAATTGGTTGCCAATTTAAGCGAAAAACCATCAATACAATATTAAGCGATTTCCTTCCATTGAGTGGTTCTCTCTCAAGATCCAAGATTGGCATTGGTTTGTTGGCCAAAGTCAAGATCAATGTCCATCGCGGATGTGTTTGAACCACGAAAGCTTTGTTCCATATCGCATGTCTTGGGCGGTTGTGACTTGTTTGCCTAAGTCAATGTCACTTTTAGTTAATCGACATGGATTACGAAGCTTTCCCACTGTCAATGGGTCCCGCTTAACTGGAAATATATTAGATATATTGACATATATATTGTATATATGTTTCGGACTTGGATGTCCACCTACCGGATCTAGGAATTGGATGAGATCCAATTGATCTTAGAGATCTACCTAGTTAAGTATCATACAGCTTGTTGGCCAAAGTCAAGGTTGTGTGTTATTTAACGGGATCCTAGCCCACTAGGAAACAAGGTTTCCCGAGTACTCAACAGAGGGTTAGAGGCTCGCCGAAAAATAGTGGGAGGCCAGTATTGAATTTACAATTTCGTTCAAATACTTGCCAAATACGCGCTTTCAAATTATTTTCTTCATTTTATATATTTATATTAGTTGGACTAATATTTTATTATTTTATTGTAACAGTTGGACTGTACCTAAAATCTTTAATTGAATAGTTAGACTATATCAATTAAGATGGCTGGAAAGGTCAATGTTAGGGACATTATCATGGGCGAAAATGTCTTTAATGGTGCGAACTTTCCTGACTGGGATATGACCCTCATGATTGTCCTAGGGGCTGAGAGATTGCTCTATACGATAGAGAGACCTCTTGGGCCTAAGCCTGGAATTGAGCAGCTACTTGAGCTTGAGCTTTGGAAGACTCACATTGATGACAACTCAACTGTTCAATCCATCATGCTTACTACAATGACCCCACAATTTCATCTTCAAAACAATGGATTGTATCCCTACAAAATGATGTTGAAATTGAGGTACCTTCACCGATCTAACCTTAGATCACAAAGGTATAAATTACAGAAGAAGCTCTTTCGCACTCGCATGTCAGATGGTACATCTGTTGAGCACCATGTATCGCAGATGATTGCTGACATCGAACAGCTGGGACAGCTAGGCATAGTCTTCGAGGTTGAGACTTCCATAGATTTGATCTTACAGTCTCTTCCTAACAGTTGGAGCGGGTTCATCATCAACTATAATATGATGAACCAAGAAAATACTCTTGGAGAGTTGATGGCAATGTTGAAAGAGACAGAAAAAGAGCTTTTGAAGGGAAAAAAGTGTGAGGCGCACTTCGCTTCGAAATCTCAGAATGCCAAGGCTTGGCCAAAGGCTTCTGGAGGTGTGAAGAAGAATAAGAGCAAGGGCAAGGCCAAATCATCAAAGTCTTCTGGGAAGGCAAAGGACAAATCCCAAGATGTCTGCCTACAGTGTGGCAAACAGGGTCACTGGAAGCGTGACTGACGTGACTGGAAGCGTGACTGACGTGAGTACAAGGCGCATATGAAGGAAGTGAAAGCGGGCAAGGCACCGGCTTCAGGTATGTTTGTTATTAAAATAAACATGTCTACTTCTAGTTTTAAAAATTGGATTTTTGATTCTGGTCGTGGTACTGATATATGTACTGATGTGCAGGATCTGCAGGATCTGCAGATTAGCAGGAGACTGGCTTTAAGAGAGATCGAACTCTGAGTTGGAAATGGGACTAGAGTCGCCATTTTGGCTGTTGGGACCTACATTTTGGAACTGCCCTCGGGGTATGTACTTAATTTATCAGACTGTTATTATGTACCTAGTTTGACTAGAAACATTATATATGTATCTTATTTAACCCAATGTGGGTATACTTTTGTATTCAGAAACACCGGGTGTTTTGTTTATAAAAATGATTTTGAGATATGTATTGCTGATGTTAATAATGGTCTTTATATTTTGAATATAAATCAATCTCAAACATATAACATGACAAACAAAATGCTTAAATTAAGTAATAAAGATGAAACTTATATGTGGCATTTTCGTTTAGGATAAATTAACAAAACTCGTATATCCACACTTTCGAATAGTGGGTACTTGGATGGATTTGATCCAAATTCATATGACGTCTGCGAATCTTGTTTATTAGGTAAAATGCCTAAAACACCTTTTAGCGGTAAAGGTGCACGAGCCACCGAATTGTTAGCCCTCGTTCATAGTGACGTATGTGGGCCCATATCTAACCAGGCTAGAGGTGGATATAAATACTTTGTAACATTTACGGATGATGTACCACGTTATGGTTATGTGTATCTTATGAGACACAAGTCGGAAACCTTTGAGAAATTCAAAGAGTTTCAACACGAAGTAGAAAAACAGACCGGCAAAAGTATTAAAACATTGCGGTCAGACCATGGTGGAGAATACTTAAGCAATGAGTTTCTAGATTACTTGAAAGAGTATGGTATTCTTTCACACTGGACTCCTCCTGGAACACCTCAATTAAACGGTGTGTCCAAACGGAGAAACTGAACTTTGTTGGACATGGTAAGGTCTATGATGAGTCGCACTGAGCTACCAATCTCCTTCTGGGGATATGCATTGAACAGTGCAATACTTATTTTGAATAAGGTTCCGTCAAAGTCTGTTCAACAGACTCCATATGAAATATGGACAGGAAAGAAAATGGGGTTTCTCATTCCTGAAGATTTGAGGATGCTGGGCATACGTTAAACATTTGGATGGTACCAAACTAGAACCCAAATCGGATAAGTGCCTATTTGTAGGTTATCCTAGGCAAACCAAATGATATTACTTCTACCACCCACAAGAGAACAAGGTATTTGTTGCTCTCCATGCGGTTTTCCTTGAAAAGGAATTCCTAAATACAGTGGTAAGTGGGAGGAAAGTAGAACTCGATGAAAATCGGAGTGATACTGTTCCTGGCACCGATTCCTTAACGGAACACGAACAGTTCATCAGAGATGAAACTGTACCACAATCTTCTAATACACAAGAACTACGTATATCGGAGAGAGTCAGAAAACAACCTGAGAGGTATGGGTTTCTGATCTCACCTCACGTAGATATTAGTCTTATTGAGGATAATGAGCTGGCTACGTATGAGGAAGTGATACGAAGTATCGACTCCGCTTTATGGCAAGATGCCATGAAGTCCGAAATAGATTTCATGTATACCAACCAAGTTTGGACACTGGTTGATGCACCAGAAGGCGTAAAGCCTATTGGTTGTAAATGGGTCTTCAAAAAGAAGACGGACATGGATGGCAACATACAAACGTACAAAGCTAGGCTTGTAGCGAAAGGGTATTGTCAACGACATGCTGTCGACTACGACGAAAATTTTTCACCTGTTTCCATGATTAAATCCATTGGATAATGCTTGCTATTGCTGTATATTTCGATTATGAAATATGGCAAATGGATGTCAAAACCGCTTTCCTTAACGGAAACCTTTTGGAGGATGTTTATATGCAACAACCTGACGGTTTTTTCGTACCAAAACATGCAAACAAGGTTTGCAAGTTAAATCGATCCATTTATGGATTGAAGCAAGCATCGCATTCTTGGAACCAACGTTTTGATGAGATCATAAAAGAATATGATTTTGTTCAAAACGAGGATGATCCTTGTGTATATAAGAAGGTTAGTGGGAGCGCACTGACATTCATTGTCCTTTACATAGATGATGTATTGCTTCTTGGCAATGACATTCCCATGCTACAATCGGTGAAAGCTTGGATTTCATTAAAATTCTCCATGAAAGAACTGGGAGAAGCAGCTTTTATTATGGGAATAAGGATCTACCGAGATAGATCTAGAAAACTGCTTGGACACTCCCAGAGCTCGTAACAAAGTGTTGAAGAGATTCAACATGGATCAGTCTAAGAGGGGAATGTTTCCAGTGTCACATGGCGTCTCTCTATCTAAGGACATGTGTCCTAAAACTCAAGATGAGAGAGTGTAGGCACTGCATTTTTGCATAAAAGTCCTTATGATGAGCCTCATGCAGAGGCACTACCTTTTAAGTTGCGGAAGTCGCGGGAAACTGACGTCGAAAGGGAAAAGTTGGAAATCAATATCTTGTTGGTTTTAATTCATTTGATTAGCTTCGGGTTTGCTCGTTGGACCTCTGTTTTGAAATCCATCCTCGGCCCAAAACCAAAGCCACACGTCCACCTAGCCCAAGCCCATTAAATCACATCCAATAATAATTAAAACATTTAAAACACATGCCAAAATTAAATTAAATCAAATTAAATTAAATCAAATCCAATTAAATCAAATCCATTAAATCAAAACAAATCTCATTCCTAAATTAAATAAATCAAATCAAATCTCATAAATCACCTTCCCGAATTAAAAGAATCAAATTAAATCACCTTCCTAATTAAATTAAATCTATTTCCTAAACTAAAACAATCCCCTCCCTAAATTAAAAAGATCATTTCCTTATGATACACAAATTAAAAGATATCCCCATAATTGCAATATTCTTTTCCTACCCTAACCCTCTCCTATAAAAAGACTCTCCCTTCAAAGCTTCTTCACGACAACACATAAGCCCTTCAACAAAAAAACCCTCAAGCACGCCTCATCTCTTGGCCTCTCTCTCTCCAAACCAAAACACAAAAACAACTCAGACCTCACGCCCTTCCAACAAAGCCAAAGCCATGCCATAAACATTCTCTCTAAAAAACACAAACAAAAAACCCTAAGCAGCACTAAACTAAAGACGCCATTCAACTGTTGGACAATTATGACCCATAGCATCACTATTTGTACAGATCATGGTGTTGTTGTATAAATTAACTATGTGACAAAAGAAATTGCTCTTTTATCATTTGTAATTAGATTACCAAGATATATAAATGATAAAAGGTCCTTATGATTAGTTCCGGATTGAGATGATATGAGACAGTATCAATCCACGAAGGTTTAATCATTAAATATCCCTAGTCGTAGTATTATCGAGATTGGACATCGATAATGCGGAATAGACTAGTATTACACTTGTGTGCGTTGTGGGAGCATAACGGCATAGTTCTCATATATTTGGGTATAGGATACTCATGCAAGTGTAATAGGAGGTTGTGTTTACCGATGGTACGGAAAAAGATTCTCTCTGGATAGACCCCTCAGAATTCCATTGGTAGTATGACTATGTGTCTATGGAAGTCCGAATCAGGGTAGGTGTATTTGGTCTTAACCTGAGACTTGCACCGCTAATACTTGCGACAATCAATATACTTTGGTTTTGGTCGTCCAAGGCTTTAACAGGTTCTGTGTACACCTCTTCTGGGTATATTGAGAATCATAGTGTATTGGGTGTGACATCAAGACGGAAGTATCACTCCAGTCATAGTGGAGATGATGATCACATAGGATACGGAACTGGTGCTCTTATGTACTGCAATCATCGGGATAATATGACTAGGTCATGATTATCCGATTATAGAGACTAGTTACCAGAGATCCGATATGTGCTTCGTACTGGGCAGACACAATTCCAGCCCCAGGCCTTGCACATGACATCCGATACTGGATCGTAATACGCAATACTACGTATATTACGCCTGATAAAGATTACATATTCCTTTAAGAATATTTCTGGAGAATTGGGTAGGCACGGTGCTTTGCTAGAAGCCAACCATGTCTTGTAAATCGGTAAAAATGTAGTACCAGGTACGTACGTGTTCGGATAGTCCGACGACCGGATTTACTGCCAACATATCCAGGGATCACATGGGTCGCTTCCCGAAGATTCACCGATGACGTATGACTCGCACTTTATTAATCCGGGATTAATTAATAGAGAGAGAATATTAATCTGGGATTAATTACGGAGATATTTTATCTGGGATGAAATATTATTTAAAAGAGAGAGAACGATTAATTTGGAATTAATCGATAAAATAATATATTCGATATATTATAAGAAATTAGATTTCGACGCGGAATTAAAATTAGATTTTAATTCGAGCAAACGAGTTAATTTAGAATTAATTCGCTAGCTACGTGAATAGTAATTTTGCTAGGCATAATTATTTAATTAAATTTGATTTAATTACGTCGTAACGGAAAATTCGTTAATTCGGAATTAGCGAATCTGAGCCCGGGAGTGTTTGCGGGCCCACTCGCATTTCGAATTCAAGTACGGCCCACAAGTCACATCACGCGTCACATCACTTGTCAATTAAATGATGGATGTTTTATCACTTTGAGTGATTGACAACCAGTCACTATTCATGAGTGATGTGAGTTGTTAGAAGGCATTAATTGCCATTTTGGCTCCAAAATTTGTTTGACTTTTTAGAAAGGCATATACAAGGTTTTGGAAATCAATTTTGGTATTAGTTGAATTAGGTTTTGGAAACCAAAATACAACAACACAACTTCATCTCTTCCTTCTCTTCTTCATTCGGCCTTGGGCCATTTTTCATCTCCAAAATTCTGCAATTGCCGAGAGTTCACAAGAAGTGCAAGGAAATTTTACGGTAAAATTTCCAAGGTGCTAGCACACATTAGGAGTCATCCAAATGTGATAGAGAAACCCACCCATGGGCATGGAATGCACACTTAAAGCTTGGAGCTTGAAGAACACATATGGAGCACAAATTGGAGGAATGCCGAGAGCTTCAAAGCTTAAAGATTTTTTATGTTCCTCACATCGCAAAAGCCGATCTTTGTAAGTATGATTCCGCCATACTTTTTATTGTAATCACACATGATTTCTATGCTTGAATGATCTTGGGACTAACCTAGAAACCCAACATCAACAGCCACCACGTCTCTCTCCTCAGCAGCCCCTTATCATGCATGCACCAGCCAGCCCTCCACGTAAACCAAAGTCATGCCTTCACCGACCATTAAACAACAACGCACCAGCTCACTCTCGGCAACCTTAACAAATGAAACCCTAATGGCTCTTCACGGTGACACCGACACACACACACCATATGACACAAACCCTAACGACCCCATGTCTCTCTCTCTCACTCTTTACCCAGACTGACCGTGAACAAACCAGCAAAGACAAGCACAACAGAACCCTTCAGACAGCCATCGCCAATGACCAAAAAGCAACCCTAATCTAACTCGGTACAAACGGACAAACAATAACAACCCCTCACACTGCCCTGATTCACGCACAATAACAACCCCTCACACTGCCCCCATTCACGCATTAACCACTTCAACAAAGCCACATGCCCTCACGCCATACACACCTTCATTAGCCCTCACTAGCCCTCACGTAGCAAACTTCAATCCATGCCAAATCTGGCCCCTCATAGCAAGCTTCAAGCCAACACCCTTCACGTCACTGCCACTCAGTTCACAAACCACACAGCCTCTTTCCTGTATGTAAACTTAAAAGAAACACACTCAATTAACGCCACAACCCCCTGCAAACTATCCAGAAACTGCCGTGAAATTACCCCTAAAACAGACCCCTCCAAAATGCCCAGTAAAATCCACAAAATTACCCAGTAAAACCCGCAAAACTGTCCAGAAAAACTGCCCAGTAAAACCCATAAAACTGCCCAGTAAAACCCACAAAACTGCACCAGAAACTTCCCCGTAAAACCCGTAAACTGCAAACCAAAACAGCCCGCAGTACCGCAAAATAGTAAACCTAAATCGTGACCAGAAACCATATAAAACAGAGTAAAAACAACAGCCCAAACAGCGAAACAGTGAAAGAAAACGTTGAACCAGTGAACCAGAGGAGTAGCAGAGCATCAACCCTTCCGACGACCGTGTAACGCGCTTCCGAGAGACGACTTAAGAGGTTAGACCTGAGGGCACCCCTTTTATTTATTATCATTTACTTTTAGTTATTTTTTATTACTTTATTTCGCATGAGTATTGTAAATTGGTGCATGATGTGATTTCCGGATGAACAGAATATGTCTTTTTCTCTTGCGGTATATCGGATGGAAACACATACGTAAATTTCGTAACCGAATCCGAATGGATGGTATTGCGGTTTGCACTCGGGATACAATGCCACGTACCACTTGAGAGACACACGTATTTCGTTTCATCCAACCTTGTGTTTGAGCATGATTTAGTTTAGTAGGTTATTTATTTTTAAGCATGATTTAGCCGTAGGTACGTTATTTCTTTATGCATGATTTAGTTATTTTCTTTTGCAATAGGAGTTTAATTTACGTTTATGTTTAAGTTATTATTTATTTTTCGTGTTTGATAATTCAACATGCTCATGATATTACTGTTCGACATCGTATGCTTGCCGTTATGATGACTTACTTTTAAAGCATGTAAACTTAGATATAAGATTTATTTTCATGCATGCGAACTTAGAAATAGAATACTCTTGGAAATATATGTTGCGTAGATTCGATTAAATTATTGCACAAATCTTTTCATTACAAGTGGCATAAGTAAAGGACCATTCCAAACCCAACGGTTTGAGGTCTTCCATTGTGAGGGGTGAGTGCGGCCTTAAATCATTTTCCGGTTCATACCGGGTGGCGACTCCTTTATTCTCCGGTTTAGTCCCCTGCGGGCTACTCCGTACTCCCAACTAGGCCGCGAGCCTAGAACAACATGCGTCATCAAGTTTTATGTCCTACAGAGAGACAGCATGAGTCGGATCCTGTTCGCTTCTGCAATCGGATCGATCATGTATGCCATGATATGTACGAGACCTGATGTCTCGTATGCTTTGAGCATGTGTAGTCGCTATCAGGCCGATCCAGGTGATGGTCACTGGGTTGCGGTTAAGAAAATCCTTAAGTATCTTAGATGAACTAAGAATGCTTTCTTAATCTATGGAGATGGAGAACTTGAGGTAAATGGGTTTACCGATGCAAGTTTCTAAACCGATAAAGACAATTGTAAGTCGTAATCCGGGTACATATTTTGTTTGAACAACGGAGCAGTGAGCTAGAAATCTTCCAAGCAAGAGACTGTTGCCGATTCAACAACAGAAGCGGAATATATCGCTGCAGCTGAGGCAGTAAAAAAGGCAATTTGGATCCGTAAATTCCTAATTGGATTAGGAGTAGTTCCGTTAGCAGCTGAGTCTGTTCCTTTATATTGTGACAATAACAGGGATATAATGCTGGCTAAGGAACCGCAGTCTCATCAACGATCCAAGCATGTACTTCGATATTTCCATTTGATTCGTGAGATCATACATCGTGGCGATATGAAGATCGAGAAGGTCGCATCAGATGACAACATTGCAGATCCGCTGACGAAGGCTATTTCTCAGCAAAAGTTTGAGCGACATTTACATAGTTCAGGTGTTAGATACTTGAGTGATTGGCTATAGGCCAAGTGGGAGATTTTTGGACAATTATGACCCATAGCATCACTATTTGTAAAAGACATTGTGGTTTTTGTACAAATAAACTATGTGACAAAGGAAATTATTATTTTATTAGATTGTAATTAGATTACTTGAATATATAAATAATAAAAGTCCTTATGATTAGTTCCTGATTAATAAGATATGAGACACTATCAATCCACGAACGGTTTAATCATTAAATATCCCTAGTCGTAGTATTATCGAGACTGGACATCGATAATGCGGAATAGGCTAATATTACACTTTTGCGCGTTATGGAAGCGTAACGGCATAGTTCTCATATATTTGGGTTATGTTTACTGATGGTATGGGAACAGCTTCGCTTTGGATAGACCCCTCGGAATCCCATTGGTAGTATGACTATATGTCTATGGGAATCCGAATCAGGGAAGGTGTATTTGGTCTTAACCTGAGACTTGCATCGCTAATACTTGCGACAATCAGTACGCTTTGGTTTTGGTCGTCCGGGACTTTAACAGGTTCTGTGTATGCCTCTTCTGGGTATACTAAGAATCGTAGTGTATTGGGTGCGATGTCAAGATGGAAGTATCACTTCAGTCATATGGAGATGATGATCACGCAGGGATACATAACTGGTACTCTAATATGTTGCAACTATCGGGATAATATGACAAGGTCATGATTATCCGATTAAAGAGATTAGTTGCTATTGATCCGATATATGCTTCGTACGAGGCAGACACAATTCCAGCCCCATGCCTAACATGTGACATCCGATACTGGATGGTAATACGCAATACTTAGTATACTACGCTTGATAAAGATTATGTATTCCTTAAAAGAATATTTCCGGAGAATTCGACTTAAATTCGGAATTTACAAATTGTGGGACCCACTTGACTTACATCACATATTTGACATGTGATGGAAGTTGTTAAGGTTGAGTGTAAATCTTGGATTGCTTGTTTTTCACTCAACCAAAGTCCAACACACTTTGTCATTTGGAATGACATATACCTAAATTGGATTTGGAAAATGGTATTATTGATTTTTGAAATCAAATACACAAAACACAAAAACAAAACTCTCTCTCCTTTTCCAAGCAAAGCTGTGAGCCTCCTCTCTCTCTTAGAATTTTTTTTAGAAAATTTTCTTCAAGCTAGCACTATCAATGAGTCATTCAAGGTGATAGGGAAACCAATCCTAGAGTTTGGAACACAAAGAAAGGACTTGGAGCTCTTCACCAACATCAAAAGTTTTGAACTTCCTACTTCCATCAAATCCGCTCAATGTAAGTTTTTCCGCAACTTCTTTGAGTATTCACACACATATCATGATTAGAGATCCTTGGAATGTTCTAGGAACACTAACAGTGACCACTTAAGTTCTAGGTCTGTATACTGGTGAAACTTATGCAATATCTTTAAAAGATCTTTAGGGGGAAGCTTATGTGAGCCTTGGGGTGACCAATATGGCTTCAGTGATCTATGGGTATTAGCCGTGTGTTAGGGTTGGTGCTCGGAGTGCCAATCTGGATCGTATTTATGTTCAATTCATGAATACGAACAATTCATTTTTCCATAATATTACTTATTTATGGTAGTACTTCTTGCATTTATATACATATTCGATCTAATTACGATTAGATTGAAACTAAATAATTTTTAGTGACATGTATGTATTAGACAAACACCTGATAATATATTTTATAGTGCGCGGTTACAAAGTAGTTTGTAATTGACATTGGGAAGTGACACTACTAGAAGTATATTATCAAATAAAGTTCATGGTCAAGATTTACTAACGCATGTTGGTTAGTAAAATCCGATAAGACCAGTACACGTCGTATATCGAGACTTGGTCCGATGGTTTATCCCAATGAACCATGAGTCTGGGGAGACTCGTATAGACGTGTATGTGTTTATATTAGATAAACATTAAATGACTCACCGAAGATTTCCTACTAGATGGTACACCAACATCAATAGGAATCTTCTCTGCTAAAGTAAGCATAGTGGTCCTTCGATTTGAGATACCATTGTGGATGTATGAGGTATCCTCCACAGTTTGATCGCAGTCACGTCACCGATCTATTTAGATCAGACTTCCGCATGTTCGTTGGGTATGGACTGATCCTCATGATATCCTGTGTGTATCAAGATAGGATCCGTCAGTTCCGTGTATAGAGCATAGGCATTCAATAAGGAATTAGCAATTTGTTAAATCCATGGGGCCGTGGTACTCTGTAAAAGTAAGTTCTAAGTGTTATTAATAGATTACTAATAGAATCGTCGACGAGATTATACCTATAGATATTTGACGTTATTATCTATATCTATGGGATAATTCAAATACCTGTGACGGATGGATTATATGTATGCGATGACCTCGACCTGTATGATTCATCGAGTTTATCTGTGGTCCTCATAATTTACGTGTGGGTAGATTATGGACACGAAGTTAGATTTCTTGACGGATATGTCTGAATCTAGAGAGACTAATGAAACATACTTGTAGAGCACTATGACAATTTTTATAAATAATATTGATTATTTATAAATTATTTAACGAATAATTTTTTACATGCTTAAAGGGTTAGCAGGTTGTTTTCTAATTAGTGTGTATTTATATTAAATACTTGATTTTATTAAATACACATTAATTATTTGTCAAATAAAGTATTTGACATGTGTTCCAAATATATGTATTATGGAATATTTAATGTAAATATGATACATGTATTTATATATTTGTATTAAGTAATTGTCTAATTATTTAATTGTTAAATAATTAGAATTATTTACTATGTTTATCTTTATCATTATTATGCTTTTAAATGGATAATTTTGATTGGTGCACATGTATTTTGCTCTTTGAAAATGATAGTCAAACTGAATTTGAATTCTTTTAATTTGGATTAAAAAAAATTGAAAAATTCAATTACCATTTTATCCTTGTTTTTTTCGGCCAACCCTAAGTATAAAAGGCTTTCATTTTTCATTTTCTTCAAGTTAAGTGTTAAGCCTCCAAAAATATCACAAAGAAAGGTTGAGAGAAAAATGAAGGAAAAGAATAAGATTTGAAAAAAAACTTGAATCAAAGTAAGTATTTCAATTCATTTTCAACTAGAAAAATGTTTCTAGGGTTCCAAGCTTTAACATATGATGTATGAATTTTTCTCGACTACTTTTAGTATGTGATATTGGTGTTGGAAGCTTAAATGAAATATGTTAGCATGCATGTTAAGAAAGAATGCTTATAAAGTATTATTAAGCTTTCTTTTAATCATTAGATGATTTGGTTTCCATTCTAGAGTTTCTTAACCACTCATAAATGACCTAGAATTGTTCTTGAGTTGTTTCATGGTGGGGAGACTTGTTTGGTGTGGTAAAGATTCAATTAAAGTATTGAATTCGTTTAATTCGGTGTAATTTATCAATTTATGGAAATTGTAAAATTAAGATTTTTAACCCTTTCCAAATTTGGGGATTTTCATATATGTGTTGTAATTTTATGTCTATTAAATTTGGGATTGATTGGATTTGATCTTGATATGTTTTGAACTAAAAAGGACCAAATTACAAATTCTGGAAAATTAAGGGACCTCTCGGCAAGTTGGAAAAAATTGTTTTCTTGAATTTTAATTTGTATTTTCATGTATAAGACATGTGTAAATCATTTTGGTAGTGGTTTGGAATCACCTAATTATGTATTTGACAAATTAGGACTAAAATGATCAAAATACAAAGTTTAAGGGCATTTCTGTAATTACTGAAAAATCTGGAAAATTTTTCAGATTTCTATTTTATTGTATATTTGATGTACAAATCATTTTGGTTGTGATTGGAAATCACCTAAGTTTGTTTGGAAAAACTTAGGACTAAAATGATTAAAATGGAAAGTTTTGACTTAAATTATGATTTCTGTGTTAAATAATTTCTGTTTTTTAGTATTGAGTGATTAAAATAAATAAGTTTATTTTAATTACTCAAGAAAAATTAAAGAAATAGAAAAATTTGATTTTCTCGTATTCCGGTGCGTAACCCGAGTATTTTATCCAAAACCCCAACAAAAATGGTATCAGAGCAGGTCTGAACCTAAACACATGATGTGAATATGCCTTTAAATTCAATGTTTAATTTTGTCTTTACTTTTTGCATGCTTGTATTTATTTAATTTGATTAAATTGAATGTGTTACATCTTTGCGGAAAATTCATAATTAATAAGGTTTTAAAGTAATATGTATTGGATGTATATTTCTTGGTTTGTCTTGTCAATACGGTTTATGGATATATGTTCTATGGCTACATCCGAGAAAGTGCCAAAGCAGTGAGGGTGTAGTTGAAAGAAATTTATCGATACCGGATGTATATGTGATACTAGATAAATTCAAGCGAAAGCGGAAATTCTGAACGTGCCAAAGCTGTCAGGGCTACGCAAGTATCTTGAAATTATCATTGACAAGTTTAGACTTGATACGCCTCC